>QLTV01002671.1:842193-858231 GCA_003457575.1 Thermophis baileyi
TAAGAGGGTAGTCTATAGGGAAATAAATGGTCAGAAAGAAAACACCACTTTGATAAGGGCTGTCGTTAAGACCCATGAATGTAACTTGCCCATAAAACATCTCATATCCAGCAGGGCCTGCAGAACACTGAGCTGGTGGGACACAAACAAAGTCACCAAGATCCTTGTTAATGTGTTTCTGAGTTCCTTGTTCCTTTCCAATGAGGGGAAACAGGAAGGCTCCAACAGGGGAAAACAGCAGGCCACGATCTCCGGTGTGGAAGCAGGCCCCGACGAGGTGCTCCCAGGATGGACCCTGATGAAACACGCCCAGGAGGCCCACTGCTAAACGGCCTCGACCGTCTCCCTCCCAGACAGCCGGATGATTACAAACAGAGGCCATCTGTGAGTTGTTCCATTACAGTTTCAAAAGTTTTTCACTCTCTCTGCCTTAGTAGAGCACATCCTCAGTTCCTTATCTCAGAACTTCCTTTTTAGGCAGAGCCTAGGCACAAATTGAGTCTTCCTTCTATATTTTTGCTTCTCAATCCTTTAGAATGAAAAAGAAAGAACATTGAGACCTCATCATACATTGCTCTGTTATCCTTAGATGTGGATAATGTGTAGATGTTGTGTAGGAACCCTGAATGTTGATTGTGCTTTCAGGAGAATTGATACAGTTCCTCCTAGTTTTGGTCTATTTCTTCCTTTCTCCTCTGATCAAATAATGGAAATTCCCCCTATTGAATTAAAAGAGTTTTCCACCTCTCATGATCCATGTATGTAATCATCCTCTCTCAGCAAAGGCATTGCAGTAATAATACTTGCAGAAGTGATCGTGGGTTTGGTTGTCACCTTCTTATATGCCTGGATATCCTAGTAAACTAAATGCCTTCTGGCTAAAACAGAAGTTTCCATCCATCTCCTTATTTTTGCAGCAATTAACTTCAGTCACTTTAGTGGTTTTGGATGCCAGCACAATGCGTGGGAGAAATCCACATTTTGCCAACCGTAAATGGAAAGCAGAGATGTTTTCTACAGAACGTGGAAATTGACCGACCGCATGGGCTTCCAGCATCTGAAGCCAGGAAGCCACGTCTATGTGATTACTGAAAAGAGAATGAATACATCTGTTCTTGCAGTTTCTTTAGTGTACCAAAAGGCTGGCAAAGCCCACTTACTTGCAAAGAAAATAACAAAAGGCAAGCAAGATCTGGATCCAAAATATATTTGCCCCAATTAAAGAGGCTTTTAAAATCACCATCGTAAAATCATATTTGCATCCTAGAGTGTGTCACTAACATAAAGAAATATCAGGAAAATTGGTAGGCTAAATAGCTTCCTCAAAGGTTAGCTACCCTAGTATGTAAAAATTTATTTCCAAGTAAATGGCAGTGAAATCTCAAGGTTTCCATAAAATCTTCTTAATTATCAGATTTCGGAAAGTCAATTTGTGTTGCAACACAAGTGGTTCCTGCTTGCCAGTTTAGGAACCTACAGTGAAATAAGGTTATAAAGCAGCTCTATTTCTCATAAGGACTCCATTATGAGAGGACAGATTAAAAACCTTGTGCCTTCCAAAAGTATTATACTACACACCCCATGAAGTCCAACTAGCATGGCCAAAATGTCCCTCAATTGTGTGGTCCTTAAACTACAGGTGATCCATTGAGACCCAGGTTTCTCCTTTGTATCCCTTCTTCTTAGTGGTTATCAAACCAGATTAGAATAATCAGAGGTCACTCAAAGAACAGTGGTTGGTAAGGTGCAAACTTATTATGAACCCAATCCTAAGATCCATTCTGATCCTGACTAAATATACCTCTCCTTTGTAGAGTGAATTTTGTATAAATTTGTGAAAAGTTAGGAAACAATTAGCATGATGGCAAGGGAAAGATGAATACATGTCAGTTTTCATCACCCCACTCATTTATATACAGCTGATTGCTTGGGGGCACAAAAGAAGTTTTACATCAAGTCCAAAGACTGGTACAACTCATCCATTATCTAAGAGCATCCCACTCAGACAACTCTTCAACGTCTCTTCCCCATCCCATCCCCTATGGTTTGGCTGCGTACCAGGAGATGACCAAGATTGGGCCAGAGATTTTCTATGTGCCAAGCCTTACAAATTGTGTACCCCACAAAAACCAATGTATTTCTAAATACACTGTAAAGAGATATTCTGCCGGTATGAATTCCTTTAAAAATAATGTAGGCAGATAAATATCTCCTTTGAAAGTTGCATAGTTCAATCCGTATGCATTTTTCCCTAGACATCCTAGGGAACTACCTACCATGAGCCGAGGTGGCGCAGTGGTTAGAGTGCAGCACTGCAGGCTACTTCAGCTGACTGCTAGCTGCAGTTCGGTGGTTCAAATCACACCGGCTCAAGGTTGACTCAGCCTTCCATCCTTCCGAGGTGGGTAAAATGAGGACCCAGATTGTTGGGGGCAATATGCTGACTCTGTGAACTGCTTAGAGAGGGCTGTAAAGCGCTGTAAAGCACTGTAAAGCGGTATATAAGTCTAAGTGCTATTGCTATAGATCAGGGAGAAAGTCTTGCTATGTAGTAAAAGAGTATAATGTAATAATTTACTGTGCAGGGAAGCCGCAAACATTCCCTTAGTTGTTTGAGCATCACGGTTGAGATCTATAGACCTGATTAACAACAGCTGCAGTCATTCAACATCTGTATCCATACATGGCTGTGTTTCCCAAAGAGGCCAAATTTACAGTAAAAGCATATTATGACAAAAATTGGGCACCGCCCTAAAGATAGGTTCTTTCCATCTTTTGACCTGTGCTATTATCCTAAAAATCTCACTAGCTGCCTCTGGTTTAAGAGCATGCAGAGCTGGGAGAAAGCACTTTGATGCAACAACCCACCCCGGTGTGATTTCCACTATCTCTACAAGATTATAGATATTTGCACACTAATTCATTGAGGCACTTTGAATTGCACTGTATGTTTTAAAGGTGCTAAAAAACATAAGGCATTCAAGTAAAGCTCTCTATGTTGTCTAGCACATCTGAGCTACTCTTTTTTTTCCCCAGCTAAAATATTCCAACTGTTTCCCCACTTTCAATGCAAATCTACTTGCAAATGTTCCAAGCGGACAAACTTCCTCTGTGCTTACTTAGCTAGGACTATGCTAATTCAGTTTAGCAATGAATTTGTTTAACTGGCCAAATTGCAAAGGCTGGAAGATAGGTTTCACTTGCATCTGAGGACTTGGATGAAGTGATGCAAATCAATGCAAAACATTAAATATGTTAGCTTCTGGATCTTTCTCAGATCTTGTCTTTGTTCCAGAAGCAGGCTGTATGCAAAAGATAACCGCTTTCTCTATTTGTACAATTTATTAGTTAATCTGTTTCTAACTGAGAACTAATTAAAGGAAGTGAATGCTTGGTTGGAAATGAGGATTAAACATGGATAATTATTATAAATGCTACATTTCTAGTTCCACTCAGGCTTATTCATTCCCCTGTGCCCTTCCCTCACCTCTTGCAGATTGCTGATGATAATATATCGAGGGTCTCTTGTGTGTGCTTGTTTCTACAAGCTGAAGCCCTTCATTTGATTCTGTTGGCAAGTATTCCCTTTGTCTAAGAACATTAGTGGAAAGTATTTTCTTCTTGCAAATTCTTTTGACTGGCTGCAAATGAAGGTGGGGAAAGTGGCAGCTGCATAAAACCTGGTGTTAAAAACAATGTGTGTGAATCAGTTCATCTGGTGTAGACAATCCAAATGTTTTGTGAATATCAGGATAGTGGGAGCTTTTTTTCCTTTCAGATTTTTCTCTGTTAGTCATGGCCTGTCTGTCAGGAACAAAGAATAAGAACCATTTGTAAAGTTACAGCATAGATTTATTCAAGCCTACACACAAGGATCTAGTCAACTAACAGTAAGCACTACACTGATGCTAGATAAGGATAAATGGAATTCAAGGGGGGGGAGAGAACTTGGATCTCTTGTGACAATGCAAGGAGTCTAAACTGATGACATGCCTAACTCCACCCCCACCTTGGCCTGCTCTTCTCCCACAGTGTCAGGCCCAGCCCAAGAATGAAAATACAGCAATCCAGCCAAATTTCAGTTCCTTATTTGTTCATGCCATATAGACAGAATCTTGCCAGACTAAACCATTACTACTGTCACACTAATGGATATAAATTGAGAGATTCTAGGGAATGGCTATCCTAACTCTCTTCCTCTGTTTCCTATCCAGCTCTGGGCTGTGTTGCCTCTTGCTTCACCTCCCTCTTTGGAATGTGTGCCCTCCTCCCTGGGAAAGTGCTGTTTCACAGTAGTCCTTCACATCACCCTGCCCTCCATAGGCATAATCCATCATATGACCTTGCTTTTTCTGTTTTTTATAACTATGACTTGATTGCTTATTTGTACCCGGATTATCATTAAGTGTTGTACCTTATGATTCTTGACGAACTTATCTTTTCTTTTATGTACACTGAGAGCATATGCACCAAGACAAATTCCTTGTGTGTCCAATCACACTTGGCCAATAAAAAATTCTATTCTATTCTAAAATTCTAAAAAAACAACCCTCCTCTACAGAAAATATATTGATGTATGTGAAAACATACAATCTTATTCATTTTTGCTTGGCAGACTAATTGGGTTACGGCTCCAGGTTAGTATGTAAGCTACACCCACTCAATTAAAGTCAAAAAGAAGTGACAAAGTTTGCTTCTGGGTATGAAAACCAAAAATATCAATTACATTGATCTCTCTAGTGATTCCTTTTCACCTCATTGAAAGCTTCTGCACCATAGACAAATTCCTTGTGTGTTTAATCACACTTGGTCAAATAAAGTATTCTAGTCTAGTCTAGTTAGTCTAGTCTAGTCTAGTCTAGTCTAGTCTAGTCTAGTCTAGTCTAGTCTAGTCTAGTCTAGTCTAGTCTAGTCTAGTCTGATCTCTTCTTTTTGTGGCCAAGGAGAATGACCCAAACAAGATAAAAGATTTATAAAATACCTTCATTTGCAGTGATAACTTTGGTTTTAGGTTTTTCGATTCTATCAAATCCCACCTTACAGGCTAATTTCTGTGTTGCTTTCCACAGGCCATTTTACAAAAATCCTGGGTCTTTTATTTGATGAGAAGAACAGAAGCAACTGTGGTAATGAGAATGATATTATTTAAAAACAACAACTCTGAACTGATCAGAGTGGAACAAAGCATAGCAGGATGGCTAGCTCTATTGAAGAGATTAATGTACTTGATAGTACCATAGAGAACTGGACATTATATATAGAAAGACTGGGACACATTTTGGGGGCAAATGAGATCGCTACTAGGGTGGGGAAGTGCCTGTTTGAAGAGTGTTATGAGAGGCAATATATGTAGTTAATTAGGGACTTTCATTGCTCTATAAAACTCTTGTTACTCAGCTTTGCGTAACTAGTAAAAACAATGCAGGAACATTTAGATTCAGCATCATTATCAATTCCAGAGTAGTTCAGGTTGCATAAGTATAAGTAAAAAGGGGGAAGCCCACTTCAGCTGTATTTTAAAAAGATACTGATAATTATAAATTTAGTGAAGGGCTAAAATGCACATTGAGAGATTGACTAGTGGGTGGAATTCTGAAGAAAATATTCAAAAAGAGATTCTTAACACAGCTGGATTTAACATGCAACAAGATATTTTAAAATGGTATCTCTATGGAAACTGTTGCTGGAGATATTATACAGACCAGGAATGAAAACATATATAAATCATCTTTAATAAACCATACAGACAATGATGGGTCAAACTGAACTGTGATGTCATTGTGGCAGAGGTTTAGCCATACAAACTCAATGCAAATTTAAAGACAAAACCTGCAGAAAATACAATATAGTGTATTGTGGACCTGGGAACATATTCAGAGAGCCTTTGGCTCAGGGAAAAGCTAACCATTTGCTAAACCATTTGCTAAGCATTATTAAATAATGGCAACAATGCCATTATTTAAATAGAGATAATAGTTTAAGCCATAGATGGAAAAATCTGATAATGAATCTGAATCTGAATCTAAACTGAAAATCCCACCACATAAAAGGTGATACTAATACTTCTGAGTCAGAAGCTGTTGTCGAATGGTGTCATTTGTGATGTGGTCAAGAAGGGAGATGCCCGATATCCAACACAGCATTTGCATTTCCATGGCATGGAGATAGCTTTCGGTCCCTGTTGTTGCTGACCAGTATTCAGTGCCGTACAGTGCAACAGGGTGGATGGTTGTCTTGTCTTATGTCCAAAAGGTATTATAGAAGAAATCACTTATGAGAAAGAGAACATCTTTAAGATCTACTAGATAAAGATGTAAAACAACATTTTCATGCTGCAGAAATATCATAACAGTAAGAACTTGCAGAAATACTGGATGCACACATACACACATACATAGACACAATAATGTGAACCGTCTTGTGACATCATGCTGCAACATGGCTCACCTCAGGCATAGGGAAAAGAGCAGGATTCACATTACATCATAGAAAGATGCTTGCATTTCTCTGAACTCTTTTTCCTCCCTGAGGATGCTCTTGCTCTTGCCTCTACTTGTTATTGAGGCCTGGCACATATGCTTTGGCACAGGTCCTGTTTATTCCGATAGGATTTGTTCAGGAGAACTTTCTAAAAACAGATTTCCAGTACAGCTTTTAACAAGTTGCTTGATTCGTTTTTGGGCAACATCGGAAAAAGTCACTAAGAAAGAATTGCCATTTTGGAGGAAAAGCAAATGCAATCAATAAGCATATTTGGAAGAGAAACACCAAGAGATTTGTCCCTTGATCTTTTAGAATTCTTTGACTTAAACCCGACTAACAAAACATTTCCAGAACTATAGGATGAGAAGAGAGAAAGGGAAGGGAAGGGAAGGGAAGGGAAGGGAAGGGAAGGGAAAGGGGAAGGGGAAGGGGAAGGGGAAGGGGAAGGGGAAGGAAAGGGGGAGGAAGGGAGGAAGGAAGGAAAGCACCAAAGGAAAAAGGAAAAAGGAAAATAGCAATAGCACTTAGACTTATATACCGCTTTACAGTGCTTTACAGCCCTCTCTAAGCGGTTCACAGAGTCAGCATATTGCCCCCAACAATCTGGGTCCTCATTTTACCCACCTCGGAAGGATGGAAGGCTGAGTCAACCTTGAGCCAGTGAGATTTGAACCGCCGAACTGCAGCTAGCAGTCAGCTGAAGTAGCCTGCAGTACTGCACTCTAACCACTGCGCCACCTCGGCTCTTAGGAAAAAAGGAAAAAGGAAAACTATTTGTTTATATTTCTTCCGTGTTTTGGAAATGTGATACAAAAGGCACAACCACTGCAAGACCCTAAGACAGTGATAGCAAACCTTTTTTTGCTCGGGTGCCAAAAGGGTGCGCGCGTGTGCGATAGCGTGTGTGCGCGTGCCCACACCCATAATGCAATGCCCTCCCCCCGCACATGTGTGCACACACACCCCTGCACTCCACCCCCTGCGCATGCGCGCAGACCTCACTGAAGCCTCCGGACTTCCGGTAGGCCCGTTGGGCCGTTTTTTGCCCTCCCCAGGCTTCAGGAAAGCCTCCGGAGCCTGTGGATGGCGAAAAACAGGCCCAACGGGCCTACCAGAAGTTCGGAAATGAACTTCCGGTAGGCCCGTTTGGCCATTTTTTGCCCTTCCCAGGCTTTAGGAGGCTTTCCTGAAGCCTGGGGAGGGCGAAAACGGCCTCCCCCGCCCTCTGGAAGGCCGAAAATCAGCTGGCCAGCGCGCACATGCGTGCTGGAGCTGACATAGGGCAATGCCTTGCGTGCCCTCAGATATGGCTCCGCGTGCCACCTGTGGCACACGTGCCATAGGTTCGCCATCACGGCCCTAAGATATTGCCTAAATCAGGTTCTCAGACTGCTAGTTTTAATAACCTGAACAAACAACAAATTTCATCAAAGCTGTATAGTTGCTGCCTTTGTAATGAAAGCCCATGGTCACTGCTTGGCTCTGCCTTTATATGCTTCATGTTCCTCTTCTTCTGCAATAGCCACCACCCCCAAACCAACATCCCCATGAATGATAGGAATGGCAATGAGACTGGGATAGTGATTATATAAAGGTGGCATCTTCACACAGCTGCAACATCTAGGATTAGGTTAGCTTCAGCTCCTGATTTCTCTTTTCTTCCCTTGCCAAGGTCAGTGTCATTATCTTAAACCACAGGATCCTGGTGACCTGTCCAAACACCAGCCCTGCACTTAATAGATTTCTGTGTTTCAGGAGAAGGTTTCATGCCATCACCTATGATTTAAAGACAGAACTTTGAAAGGACATGCAGAGGGTGAAAATAGCCAAAGAGTTGGTGCCTAAGAAGGTATTAAAAAGATATGAGCAAGAAATGAAAGATGAAGGAGTCAGTTTCTATTCAATCTTTTTTTTTCCCCTTCTGTTCTGTCATGTCTCGTTCTTGGAGACCGCCTGGATGAGTTCCTGCAGTTTCCTTGGCAAGGTTTTTCAGAAGAGGCTTGCCATTGTCTTCTTCCTAGGGCTGAGAGAAAGTGATCGGCCCATGGTCACCCAGCTGTCTTTGTGCCTAAGGCAGGAGTAAAACTCATAGTCTCCTGGTTTCTGACCCACTATACCAAACTGGTTCTGAATCCAATCATTAATAAACTGACATATCTATCCCAATATATTGTTGTCAACCCTGAAGCTGACCTGACCTAGGCCATTTTGAGGCTTCAGTGTTGCCACACTGGAGCTGAGGGATAGGGAGGGGGGAATTGAGATAGCTGGGGTTTGTAGCCAAAACAAAATACTTTCTCCTGGGAACCAAGGACATTCCCACAGTTGGCCGGAGAGAGGAGGAGTGAAGTTACCAGGCAACCGGATGACACCTTGATTGGACCATGTGACTGATTGTTTGGGGAAGGAGGAAAACTTTTCTTTTTAATTAGATGAAAACTGTGGGAACCTTCAGAGTCGGTTTTCACCAGCCTGTGCCAATATGATATATCCAAACAAAACTGCTCTTTGAGGAATCTACCTGCCTCGGAGTTCTGTTTGCTCTGGGTGTGTTACTTGGAACGCTGACACAAGCAACTTGCGTACAGCACAGCGGGGACGGGTCTTTAGCCTCCCCCCTTCTACCAGCAGCTGCAGCCCAGCCTGGCTTATCCAGGGTCAGAGATGGGTCCGGCACCCTCTGACCGGCAGAGTGGCTGGGCCAGCAAGCAGGACATCGGTCATCGGCCCTACCTCCAGCCAGAGCTGCACGTCCTCCCGCTCGGAGGGGCTGCTCTCGGTGGTGGCGAAGTACTGCTTGTTGGGATGGGGGGGGAACTTTCACTTTTAATTAGGTGAAAACCGAGGGACCCTTCAGAGTCGGTTTTCACCAGCCTGTGCCAATATGATATATCCAATAAAACTGTTCTCTGAGGATTTCACCTGCCTCTGAGTTCTGTTTGCTATGGGTATATTACATGGAACCCTGACAATTGTTTAAAAATGAATGTAGCTAGTTACTATTCAGGCTTCGTTTTTCTAGAACAGGGTAGGGAACAATGGCCTTTTTATGACTTGTAGACTTCAACTCCCAGAATTCCAGATCCAACCATGCTGGCTTGGGAATTCTGGGAATTGAAGTCCACAAGATATAAAGGGGACATCATTCTCCACCTCTGTTCCAGAAAATTAGTGGACATTTTATTTGTGAATGAAAATAAATTAAAAATATTTTGCCTTCACGTTTTTGTCTTTTCTTGTTCTTCGAGTCATTGCATGTGGCCATTTCCTGTAGCATGGCCAGAAAAATGTTAAGCTAGTCTTCCCATGGCAATTTGTATAGGTCAAATGGAAGATGATCCAAAAGGAATGGAAGATGTGTATTAATAAACTTATGGTGTTCAACCTTATGGAAAAAGTATTTATTTCTGTTGCTGAGGAAGATGCCATAAACATTCTGATTGGGAAATATAAACCCATATGGAATCAGTAGCATAAAATAGCTGACTTTATACTAATCCATAAATTCACATTTATGGAGGAAAGAAAGCCATCTGAAGGGTCATTTCCTGAAAAATTGGAATAGCTGTCAAGTGAGGTGATTTACTCTAGGAATTGTTTTGTATAATTAAATGAAAAATGTGCAAATTTAATGGGCTGTGCAATTTAGTCATCTGAAGTGCAGTTTGGGTTAGCTGTGCAATTATTAGGTTGGGCAAAGAAAAGATTTGTGTATATTTAAGTGGAGATGGTAAACACAGTGGGAAATGCTTGTCTTTGAGTGCATGTATACATATACATGCATATTTCATACAAAATCCATTGTAGAAATAGCATGTTCTTTCAAAGTGATTTTCAAGGGCACGTGAGTTATTAATTATGTGAACCTGCAGGATAGCAGAATCCAGGGCTGATGATCCCATATCTGGCAAAATGCCCAAGTAGATCCCCAATCACGATTGTGATATCTAACCTTCCCCCCCCTCTCTCACTTTCTCTTTCTCTCCCCCTCCCTCTCTCTCTCCCTCTCCCTCCCTCCCTCCCTCCCTCCCTCTCTCTCGCTCTTTCTCTCCCCCATCCATCCATCCATCCATCCATCCATCCATCCATCCATCTATCTATCCATCATCTATATATCTATTCTCTCACTCTCTCTCTCTCTCTCTCTCTCTCTTTTTCTCTCTCTCCTCCCTCCCTCTCTCTCTCTCTCTCTCTCTCTCTCTCCTTCCTCCAGGCACATGGAAACTAGTGTGTATTCAATTTTTTGCTCTTCACAAATACAGGTGTAAAGCTAGGAGGAGTTAGAGGACAGTAGCAGACCACTTGAAAGGATGTGGGTTTTAGCAGATGCTTCTCATTGGTATTCTTCATGGGTCTTTGGCAGACTTATGGGTTAATATTTAATATTAACAGAATAACAGAATTGCAAGGGACCTTGGAGGTCTTCTAGTCCCATTCCCTGCTCAAGCAGGAGACCCTAGAGTGGCTGTCCAGTCTCCTCTTAAAAGCCTCCAGTGATGGAGCACCCACAACTTCTGAAGACAATCCATTCCACTGTTAATTGTTCTCACTGTTAAGAAATTTCTTCTTAGTTCTAGGTTGCACCTCTCCTTGATTAGTTTCAGTTCATTGTTTCTTGTCTTGCCTTCTGGTGCTTTGGAGAATAGCTTGACTCCCTCTTCTTTGTGGCAGCTCCTCAAATATCAGAACACTGCTGTCATGTCTCCCCTAGTCCTTCTTTTCATTAAACTAGACATAACCAGTTCCTGCAACCGTTCTTCATATGTTTTAGCCTCCAGTCCCCTAATCATCTTTGTTGCTCTTCTCTGCACTCTTTCCCGAGTCTTAACATCTTTTTTTGGATGCAGTATTCTAAATGTGGTCTTATTAAGGCTTTATATAGTGGTACTAATATATCCTAACACATTTCTCTTAAAATGGTGAAATGTAATGGATGGGAATGAAAGGGAGTTGTCATACTTTCTTTTTTTACATATTATATGCCACTCTAATCCAGGAGGAGAGTGAACAACTTAGTTCTCTCAAGCACTAGAGGGTCAACAATGGAATATTCCATAAAAGGAAGCTCACCTCTTCTCAAGGACATTGTAAGAGCCACATTTTAATGGCTTTTCAGAAAACCAACAGGATATGTAACAATTTGATATGAGGGGGATGTGTTCCAAACACGGGGAGGTCAACCCTGTATGGTCCCTCTTGTGTCATCCCAGTGATCCTTGTAGGTAGAATTCTCTAAGGGTAGGATAAGAAGAATGTTCACCCTTCCATAGCTTACTGAATGGACAGAAGCCATTTCCCTGATGTCCTGGATGTATCTAGGTCCTAGGCAGGGGTGGGCTCCACTTACCTTCCCTACTGGTTCGCAGCGCGACAGAAGTGCATGCACCCCCGTCACGTCACACAAAAGACCCGGAAATGCCCCTCTGCACATGCGCAGAAGCCTTTGTGCATGCGCAGAGGGTTTTTTTGCAAGCCGCAGCGACCGGAGGACCGGTTCAGGAGCGTGGACCAGCGATCATCGCTGCCAGTTCTGCGGGCGGCGGTAAATTTCCACTACCAGTACTAAAGGACCGGTCCGAACCGGCAGCAACCCACCACTGGTCCTAGGCCAGGAAGGACATATGACTTGCACCTGGAAGGAAATTAGTATCAAAGCAGGGATGTTACATGGGGAAATCTAATGCTGCTGCATTCTGGACCAGTCAAAACATCTGCGCATCTTCAACAGATGTGCCCTGCAATAATCCAAATGAGAAGTGATTGAGCCAGGTATTTTCTCCTGTCCCTGAGATCATGAACACCTGCTTAGAGCTTCCTGATCTCAGGGACAGGAGAAAAACGCATCCACAAGGGTTTGTGAATAAGCCCATAGTCCTGATTTACTGACGTAAGTTTTGATCTAGTGAGAACCACTTCCAGATTCCCTGGGTAGATTTTGCACTATGTTGAAGCTCTTGGGGTTGGGGCAGGAGGGAGGGAGGGACAGCACAGAGGGAGTGAGACTTGGTCAGGTGGAAAAGCATTCTATTTTAGTCCCAGTCACGTATTTGTTAAATGGAAATAAAAACAAATGGATCTCTTGGGATTTGCTTGAAGCTGAAGCAAACAAGGGCTGAGTCATGCTAAATAAAAACAAGCTACTTTCTGAATAAGATGCCGCTAATGTGCCTTTCTCTCTTTTCACCACCTTTGTGGTGGGAGAAGTATGAATAGCACAACCAGCCTGTGGTTCAGCCCCCAATAAGGTATGAATAACAATTCCTTTGACTCATTTCAGCTGAAATCATAGGCAGCTCCCCCGGGAAAGGTGACTCATATATATATATCCGCATCCATTAATTGAAAGGGAGCCTCCAGCATCATATTCATACTGAAGCGTGATCAACACTGTATTTAAACCAGTGTGTGGGGAAAAACCCAAACATTTAACTCAATTTATCACCACTTTCTTCAAACGCCCAGTTCTGTTCCTTCCTCTTCTTCCTTCTCTCCATTATGTGATGATGATGCTATAAACTTTTTTAAGATAACATTTTGTGTTATCTCATTCTTCCTTCTCTTCTTCCTTCTCCCCATTGTAAGACCACACCTAGAATACTGCATCCAGTTGTGGTCACCACACTATAAAAAAGAGGTTGAGACTCTAGAAAGAGCACAGAGAAGAGCAACCAGGATGATTAGAGGACTGGAGGCTAAAACATACAATGAATGGTTGCAGGAACTGGGCATGGGTAGTTTAGCAAAGAGAAGGACCAGGGGAGACATGATAGCAGTGTTCCAATATTTGAGGGGCTGCCACAGAGAGGAAGGGGTCAAGCTATTTTCCAAAGCACCTGAAGGCCAGACAAGGAATAATGGATGGAAACTGATCAAGGAGAGATTCAACCTGGAAATAAGGTGAGAGCAATCAACCAATGGAACAGAAGTTGCCTTCAGAAGTTGTGGGAGCTCCATCACTGGAAGCTTTCAAGAAGAGACTGGACAGCCATCTGTCAGAAATGGTGTAGGCTCTGCTTGGGTGGGGGTTGGACTAGATGACCTACAAGGTCCCTTCCAACTCTGTTAATCTGTATCTGTATCTAAACTTTTTTTAAGATAATGTTTTATTTTATCTCATTCAACTAAGAAGTTTCCCAGGTTGACTCAATGTTTGAACTGTCCAAGGTTTCAAGCAATTTGTTCACCAGACTGTTTCATAAAACCAACATATAATATTTCATGTGATTGTTGCCTATAGCTTACAAAGCTTATTAGCATCTTTGTGTTTATCATACTTTATTGTGTGCTTTCATTATATTAATTGTTTGCTGTGAATTTGAAAGGATGGGGGGGGGAATCTATTAAAACTGAGCATCTGTTGCTCATCTGTAAGCCAAAAAGGGGGGGGGGAAGGCCCGCATTTCCTAATTTCAATTTAATTTTCCCACCATTAAGTTAATTTTAATGCATTGCTGTGTTATTTTGAAATTGAAATTCACATCAAAAATGCCTGCAGGTTTTTATGCACATTTCTTCTAATATGCTCATTTTATATGCAGTTTTCTGTATATGCATGGGGATTTTGTACACTTTTTCCAATATATACATTTTGTGACACTTTCCCCTGATAGCTGATCGATAATTTGCAGACTGCATCACCTGATTTGGAAAATAATTATTTTTAGGCATTTGGGGAAGTGCAAATAAGGTAAGCTTATATATGAAACTCAATGAATGAATTTCTCCTCCATTCCTTCTGACAGACAGGCAAGATCAGACTAACCAGATAAATGCCACAGATATGGCTAAGCCATCTGCCCAGATAATTCCATAGTTTAGAATGATACTTTTCTCTGTGTTCATCATCCTTTTCTAGTTAGATCATGCAGCATCTCCTGAACAATTTCCATATCTGACATTGCTTCAAAGAAACTCCCTGCCCAGTTTCTCTATTTTCCTATGATCTAAGACATCCCTTCCATATCTAATAGGGAGAGAGCTATAATTTTAGCATCAGTATAAGAACCATGGTAGAACAAAATCAAACAGTACTGTGTCTTCTATTTAATTTTTGTTTAATTCCAGCAGAATATAATCTATTTTTTTTTCTTTTTTGGAATACATGGTCTTTTCCATCTTGAGATGGAAAAATGGAGATGTGAAAGAAAAAGCTGATAAACTTCAACAGATGTGAAATTTCCTATTGTTTGGAAAAGCTATTTGCCCAATTTAATTGGTTAGGCAGATTTACCAGTCATTCCCAAAGAAATTGCCAAGGCTGAAAATGCCCTAATGAGAAAGCATTGGATGAATGAGATAGTAGGAAATGTGAAATGTGTTCAGCTTCTCTCCTGGAGTTTTAACAGCTATTGACCCATACTGTATATGTAAAATTCCTTGGAAGAAAACCATTAACCTATGCCAATAGTGATGACCAGATTTTTCTAATTCCATTTGGAAGAAGATAGGGACTTTTCAAGACTTGTTGAGATCTAAGGACAGAATGTTGATTTGAGCCTTCCTCATTTTTAACTTCAAATTGTTGTAGGAAATTGTGAAGAAATTGGTTCACGTCATTGGATTCCAGCATGGGCTTGATTGAAACAATCAAGGAATGTTATTAACTTGACTGACTTGGAAAAACCAGGTATAGATGGTCTGTATCAAAAAAAATATTGGAAAAGTCTGCTAATTGTCTAATCCAACCTCTCTCCATTATCTTGAAGAAACCTAGAATAAAAGAATCACCAAATAAAAACAGGAGAGTAAAAATGATCAATCAATCAATCAATCAATCAATAAAGTGGATTTGTGAATTATAGACCAGCTTAATTTCAATACTTGAGAAGATTCTAGAGCAGATCATAGAACAATTTATCTGTAAGATGCTTTAAAAATGTAAGGATAACTAGAAGTCAACATGGATTTACAAAGAATCAATTTGTTGATGGATTTGTCAAATCATTTTATTTTCTGATTGGGTAACTTCTACATTATGCATATCATTCAATGAGGGAAGTATGCAGTGGAGTACCCCAAGGCTCTGTTTTAGGCCCAGTACTCTTCAACAACTTCATCAATGACTTGGACGAGGGGATAGATGGGGAACTCATCAAATTTGCAGATGACACCAAGCTGGCAGGAATAGCCAACACTCCAGAAGATAAGCTTAAGATACAGAAGGATCTTGACAGACTTGAACACTGTGTCTTACCTAACAAAATGAAATTCAATGGTGAAAAAAATAAGGTTCTATATTTAGACAAGAAAAACAAAATGCACAGGTACAGTATATGTGGTACCTCGCTCAGTAGTAGTAACTGTGAGAGGGATCTTGGAGTCCTAGTGGACAACCATTTAAATATGAGCCAGCAATGTGCAGCAGCTGCCAAAAAAGCCAACACAGTTCTAGGCTGCATAAAAAGGGATAGAATCAAGATCACGTGAAGTGTTAATACCACTTTATAATGCCTTGGTAAGGCCACACTTGGAATACTGCATTCAGTTTTGGTCACCACGATGTAAAAAAGATGTGGAGACTCTAGAAGGTACAGAGAAGAGCAACAAAGATGATTA
>QLTV01002671.1:858719-873813 GCA_003457575.1 Thermophis baileyi
GGATCTCAGGAGGTAACTGGTTCCAGAGGGCCGGGGCAGCCACAGAGAAGGCCCTCCCCCGCGGGCCCGCCAGCCGGCACTGTTTAGCTGACGGGACCTGGAGGAACCCAACCCTGTGGGATCTTACCGGTCGCTGGGAGCTATGTGGTAGAAGGCGGTCTTGAAGATAACCTGGCCCTGAGCCATGTAGGGCTTTAAAGGTAATAACCAACACCTTGAATTGTGCCCGGAGACCAATAGGGAGCCAGTGCAGCTCATGGAGAATTGGTGTAATATGGGTGTACCTAGGTACACCCATGACAGCTCGCGCGGCCGCATTCTGGACTATTAGATGCCTTGCTTGCCCCTCTGGATTTGCTCCTGGATCTTCTCTAGCTACAACTCAAAAGGCTGATGACATGGGTGTTTTAAGGCTTTCCTGAGATTTTTAGATACCCAAAACATTTCCACTGAATAGCTCACACAGTAAGCAATCTAGTTAAGAATGTGGATATACAGTAAGCTTCCAAATGAAACTTAAAGAATGCTCATAAATGGTTCCTCATCAAACTGGAATCAATCAAGATGCCACTAGATGTTCTTCGATGTTTTCATTAATGACTAAAATGAAACAGAGGGTAGAATGCTTATCAAATTTGCTGATGACAGAAAATTAGTGGCATAACTAATTGTCTTGTTATATTAGAGAAGTGGGTTGAAACTAACAGAATGAAATGAGACAAATGCAAATTCTTCACTTAGGAAAAAATAAATCAAATACATAGGTCTAAGACTGTGAAAGTATCACTCCTTCTGTTTTGGATTTGATCAGATCTCACCTTGAGTATTATGGCCAATTCTGCTCTCCATGGTTAAGAAAAATGCAGAACAACTAGAACAGGACAGAGGGAGATAATAAGAATACTTAAAGGACTGGAAAAAATGAAATGAATGTGTATGTTTACTCCTCAGATATGACAAATAATGGGAAGTTATCATAACCCATTTGAATACCTGAAGTAGTGACACCCAGAAAGTCAAAGGCGTGTGTGTGTGTGTGTGTGTGTGTGTGTGTGTGTGTGTTTGTGTGTGTGTGTGTAATAATTTTTCAATGTAGTAAAATATACAAAACAAGAACAAAGATAATAAGAAATTTAAAAACGAGAAAGAAATTGAAAGGGAAAAGGCAAAAAAAAACCCCACACAATTGTGCTTTTTTTTTTAATTGAGTAATCATTATCTTTAACTTTTCTCCAACCTCTCTGTCTTATTTTCATTCCCCCATTCTTTCAACAAAAAGTCCATGTAAGGTTTCAATCATTCAGAAAAGACAACTTTTTTTTCTCTGACCAAGCTGGTCAATTTCTGTAAGTTCAATGCCTGTGGAGATTCTCAGTCATCGAAGTCATACTTGTCACAATGGTGTTTTTTCAAAAGGCCACTGGACTGTTGTTTTTTTCTTTGAGGAAGAAGAAGAAAACGTTTCGCTTCTCATCCAAGAAGCTTCATCAGTTCTGATGGTGGGGAGGATGGAAGGATTGGTACTGGCGGTTGAGACTGGATGGTGGGGGGATGGAAGGATAGGTTCTGATAAGATGGTGGGGGAGGGATGGAAGGATTGCATTTCTTTGCAGTCATCTGGTCATTAGCACTCTCTCTGAGAGCTGATAAGGCCACTTGGGGGTTTATCAGTGCCCTCAGAGTCACCTGAATCAGGGTGCAATTGGTTGTGGAATCTTCTTGGAACTGCTGCAAGGGTTGTGTTGTAAACTGGAGGTACTGGTGTCTTATTCCTTCCTGTTGAGGAAGGAATGTTCAAATCTAACACAGATGAATTATTTTACCCCTCTTTCAAACCAATGTCCCTCCCTGTTGTGTATTGACAGTTAAACATGGTTTCACCCAGGTCCAGCGTTAGAGCGGGAAAATGCTCAAACGCTATTGGTTAAAGCGTCTGACAGCTCCCTATAAAAGGGCTAGCTGTCAGACTGCAAGTTGCTGGTTGTACAGAGAGTTTGCCTATTAAACAAGTGTTCCTGAGTCGGTCTCCTGTCGTTATTCCCACGACTCAACACTCCCTATCCGAAATGTGGACTCTGCTGTCTTCAAAAGAGTGACCTTTGTCTTTCAGATGTAGATAGACTGCTGAATCTTGTCCTGGTGGGTTTGTTCTCCTATGTTGTGCCATGCATTTGGGAAGTGATTGTTTTGTTTCTCCAATGTACAGATCTGTACATGTCTCATTGCATTGTACTGCATATATCACATTGCTCAGTTTGTGTCTGGGTGTTTTATTCTTGGAGTGGACGAGCTTCTGCCTTAGTGTATTTTGGGGTTTAAAGTGTGTATATGTATTTGTTGGTTGAAAATCCTCCTGAGCTTTTCAAATATTCCTGCAACATATGGAATGGCTACGTTGCCACCTTTGTTGTTCTCTTCTTTGTCTGTAATGGAGGAGCTATTGGGGTTTGTTTTTTTTGGATTTGATGAAGGCCCAGTTAGGATAATCACAATTTTGTAAATCCAGTCTTCTACTATAGAAATTTCATTACTTTTCCAACTTTTTGCATACAATAATCTTGCCAGTTACTCTACATAATATTAATTTCCCACCATTTAAACAATGGTAGAAAGACGCATCTACATTTATACGGCAGTGGGGAGAAATCATGAGTCAAATAAAGAGGAGGATTGTGCTTATCTGAGAAATTACACTTCTCAGCCTGCAATTTGTTCTGAATAAAAGAATGGATATTGCTGAGAAACAGAATGTTTTTGGTTAGAAGGTCATGACTTAAGATTCAGATGGCACAGATATCTATAGTACAATGAAGCTAAGGCTAATGTAGATTTTAAACATAATTTTGTTAGAGTGCCATACTGAGAGTACAGAATAGATATAAATCTAGGTTATGCCTGAAAATTGTGACTTTTGTGGCTTTCAGCATAGGAAGCATTTTACAGAAGAGAAATAATCACTAAACAAAATGATTAATTTACTCTGATACACTAGATTTTGTCAAGGAGAATGTAGAATTAAAAACAAGAGAAAGGCTGGCAAGAGAAGAATATTTCTGTTGACTTTGTAACATAATTTATAACATAAAATATATATCAGGGAGGAGGAGGAGGAGGAGGAAGGAGAAGGGGAAGGGGAAGGGGAAGGAGAAGGAGAAGGAGAAGGAGAAGGAGAAGGAGAAGGAGAAGGAGAAGGAGCAGGAGAAGGAGATCAGGCCAGATATGCATTGTATCAGCACCAGTGAGGAAGCGGACTTGACTTGTCTTACTCCAGGAAAGATGAAGGCCCCCTTTTCGACTTTCCACCAGACTTCACTTGGGGTGGAGTTCTGCTTTGGAAGAGTTATCTATGTTTAGCAATCAATACTAGATATTATATTTTAACTGAAGAGCAAACAAAAAGAGAAAATAATGTTGATTGAAATAAAGAATTATGGAAACAACAGTAATATGTTGAAGAGCAGAATTGAAATAATGTGCTCTCAAAGCTACTGTCAAAGAAAAAAAATGATGAAAAGGAAGTAATTCAAGGCCAAGAGTCACTTTGGCTAGTGCTATATAAAATAAAAAATAATAATAAAATGCTATGAGAATATTGAAAAGTGGGAAGACTAGAGGTCTTGATAGTGCAATTGGAGAAATCTTAAAATACAGAAGTGATTTGTTTTGAATGGCTCAGTCATATATATAAGGAGTGGATCTACTGTATGCCTGGCAATTGGAAAAATGCAATTATTGTTCCTCATAACAAAACAAATCTTATCTAAAGTGTGCCTGAGAAGGTTTTTGGCAATCAGAAGGGTATGAGAGATGACAATAAGCAAAATACGGGAAGTGCAGTGAAGCAGTTGGCCAACCGGATGGGAAAACACCAGGAAATGTCATTACACCAATACGAGAAATTTTATGGTGTGTTTGTTTATTCAAAGAAAGTGTCTAACAAAGTAAATAGGATTGTCTGATTAAGATTGGTGATTGAATGTAAGAATGATGAATTATAGAAACAAAACTTGTAAGAGAATAAATGGAACATTTAGAAGAGGGCTCAGTATTGAACAAGAACAAATAACAATAACTTAATCATGAAAGACCAGCTGGGTGACTGTGGGCCAGTCACTCTCTCTCTCAGCTCAACCCACCTCACAGGGTTGTTGTTGTGGGGAACATAGGAGAGGGGAGGTGCGTTGGATATGTTTGTCACCTTGAGTTATTTGTAAAAGTAATAAAGGTGGAATACAAATTAATAAAAACAAGTATTATTATTTATTAAATTTGCATGCCACCCAACTCTCAATGACTCTGGGAGGCTCAAAACAATCAAAGAAATTACAATGAAACCAATTAAAGATAAACAATAGCCAGCATATTTCTCACTGAAGGCCTGGATGAAGTCCCAGGTTTTCATCAACCTTCTAAACAACAATTGTTGGGGCTGTAGAGCCGAGGTGGCGCAGTGGTTAGAGTGCAGTACTGCAGGCTATTTCAGCTGACTGCTAGCTGCAGTTCGGCAGTTCAAATCTCACCGGCTCAAGGTTGACTCAGCCTTCCATCCTTCCGAGGTGGATAAAATGAGGACCCAGATTGTTGGGGGCAATATGCTGACTCTGTAAACCTCTTAGAGAGGGCTGTAAAAGCACTGTGAAGCGGTATATAAGTCTAAGTGCTATTGCTATTGCTATCTCAGAGGGAATCTTGTTCCAGAGGTCAGGCACTGCTACAGTGAAGGTAAGATGGTTTAATCAAAAACATCCAGACTGTGCAAAGCCTGCAGCTTCAACTGGATAGATGTTTTGAGAGACAGATAGTCCCTGAAATAACCAGGCTCTATGCTATATAAGAACAACCAACAACTAACCCTAACCCTTAAAAATATCTGGAATCGAACTAAGAAAGACAAGTATGTGTGATACCTCCTTTAAATCGTAATGGGTTTGCTGATAAATGTGTAAATAACAATAGACTTATATTGCTTTACAGCCCTAAGCCATTTACAGAATCAGCATATTGCCCCCAACAATCTGGGTCCTCATTTTACCGACCTGAGAAGGATGGAAGGCTGAGTCAACCTTGAGCCGGTCAGAATTGAACTCCTGGCTGTGAACAGTGAGTTAGCCTGCAATACTGCATTCTAACCACTGTGCTACCACACAGTGGTGGGTTGCTGCAGGTTCAGACCGGTTCTTTAGAACCGGTAGCTCTGACTCCAAGCCGAGAGAGAACCGGTTCTCTGTATCCGTGAAAGTGGGCCCGCCCGCCCCTGGGTTATACTGACCTTTATCTCGGCTTCCGAAGCCCAGCTGATCAGGGGCAGCAGATTGAATTGCCACTCCGCAGCTGTTTTCCATGCTCCTTGCCTAGTTTGCAACGCAGAAGTTCTATTTCCTCTGAACTGCGCGCACATGCCCAGCGAAGCGCGCAGTGAAGCGCGCACTCAGCGAACCGGTTGTAAAGCTGGTAGCAACCCACCACTGCTACCACAGCTTCTAAACAGTGTGTATGAGGTGACATTAGGGGAGTGTTTGTTGGGGGTGCAAATATATTTGGTTTTTTTATATGCGTATGATTCCATACTGTTGGCTGAGAACTCAGATGATTTGCAGTAAATCTTGTGTTGCATGATGCATGAACCAAAGATCTGAAAATTCATGCATTGAATACCGAGGTTCTTATTTGGACAAGGAAGACGTTAATGACTGTAGTGTAGTGAATGTGTGTTCCTTGGTAGGTTTATGGGGGGAAATGCATGACAAAGCTTTCTGAATGTTGTATTTTAAAACATCAGGTGGGGTGAGATTGTCCAGCTTTGCTCCAAAGAATGAGAAATTCAGTACTGAAGCTTTCCACTTTAGGTTGCTTTTGTGAGCATTGTTTTGCGCAGCGTCATCAATTGGTTCCCCTCTAATGAATCGAGGAGCAACTTTTTCCAGGCTGGAGGCTGTCCTTGATTTTTGAATGGCATGCCAGGGACCAGAATCCCCCCCCCAAAAAAGGCGAAAGTTAAATTTGATTTCATTTACATTTAATTAAAATTAAATGCAGCTAAAATGATTACTCTCCGGTTATATATTTCATATTTTTTCGACATCTGTCATATTAAAAAGTCCAATACTGTAACAATTTTAGGACTATCTGGCAGCAGCAGGATAGTTTTTTGGTGGTCATATGTAGCCCTTGGGCAGCAGCTTGTTCACCTCTGCTCCAATGTACCATAAATTACAAACCACTTATCTGCAGGCACCAACTGTAGTAATTTTCCTTAGAGCTTCAGGAATACGTTTCTAATAAACTAAGCTAAATGTCAGAAATGATAGGAGGGCAGTAATTGTAGTGACAAAGCTTCAGGTGACTGCTGCAATCCACAATTCCAGCATGGCATCCATGCTGTCTCATCCACATTTTTTTTTCTCCTTCCACCAATGTCTGAACTTGTTCTTGGTCTGTGAGATGAATGGAACGATATTAGTAACCCTGGGAAAGTGATAAGGATGTTCAAGAGGTGACTGGATGAGGGTGCTCTGCTGGGGGCAATGACATCAGCTGGAACTAATAGCTGCTATAGTCTTCCAGAAGCTTCTTATAGCACTTAGCAATAGCACTTAGACTTACATACCGCTTCACAGTGCTTTACAGCCCTCTCTAAGCAGTTTTACAGAGTCAGCATATTGCCCCCAACCATCTGGGTCCTCATTTCACGCACCTAGGAAGGATGGGTCAACTTTGAGCCAGTGAGAATCGAACTGCCGAACTGCAGCCAGCAGTCAGCAGAAGTAGCTTGCAGTACTGCATTCTAACCACTGCACCACTACGGCTTATCAGATGAAGGTTCATTCATTTAACCTAGGAACAAACATCTTTTGTTACTATGACAGCTTGATTTCCAATCCTCTCATCCTTATTTTTTGTTGTTGTTGTTGTTGTTGTTCATTCCAGCATCTAGTGAATCCATCTACTTTGAATCTTCCTAACAATGGTATGTAAGCAGGGGTGGGTTCTAACTTACCTCGCCGCCGGTTCGCTTCATCCAGTGCCACGTGGCTGTGCGCGCATTGCCGTGCCACGCGGGGGCACATGCAGTGCTGAAAATTCGCAAAAATATCCCCCCAAAAAGCCAAAAACAAGATGGCGGTGCATGCGCAGTGCCGGGGACTTGGCTTCTGTGCATGCGCAGAAGAAAAAAAATCAGCAAAAAATTCCCCAAAAAAATAAATTCCAAAAAAAATATGGCGGCATCCACGGACCGGCACCGACAGAACCAGCTCCGTGACATCACCAGCGGTTTGCTACCGGTTCTATAGAACTGGTGTGAACCGGGAGGAACCCACCTCTGTATGTAAGACAATCATTGACAAGATTATCCTTCTATTGTTAAATCTAGAACAAAATCCTGATCACATCAACTGTTCTGTCCGAAAAACAGAACTCGGGGAATTTCTCAAGGCCTGCTGAGGCTTTAGCTAAATCCGGGAGATGGCAAAAAGTCTTAGACAGGACTTGCACTTAAGTGGATTCTCCTCATTTACTGAGGAACTGCAGAGGAATAAGCAACAGGTAGGCAACTAGAGACAGGCTGACAACATGTGAGAAATGAATCCAACAGAACATTGGATAGGAATACAGGCAGAAAAAGTACAGAACTAAAATTTCTCTTAATGCAGGGGTGTCAAACTCGATTTCATTGAGGACTGCATCAGGGTTGTGTTTGACCTTGGGGAGGCGGGGGGCATGGCCAGGGGGCGTGGCCAGCTCGATGTCCATTTTCAGCTGTGACTGCCTCCTGCAGCCCTCTGCCAGTGTAAACGGAGCTCAGGAGGGCCACGCAGCCGCCCCAGAGCTCTGTTTTCGCTGGCAGAGGGCTGCAGGAGGCAGTCACAGCTGAAAACAGAGCTCGGGAGGACTGCATGCGGCCCTCCCGAGCTCCATTTTTGCTGGAAGAAGCACCGCGAGCCGGTCCTTCGCTGTTTCCAGGGTGGCCCTATGGGCCAGATCTAAGCATCCCGTGGGCCAGATCTGGCCCGCGGCCTTGAGTTTGACACCCCTGTCTTAATGCATCCATAGAGCATTAGTGGAGCCCAGCAGCCCTATTTAAAGGGAAATAGATAGGTCAGAAAAGTTGTGAGGGGGTTTTGAGACACTATGAGAGTTTTGCCAGGTATCTAGGTGATAAATTCATTTGGCTTTCTCATTAGGAATTAGATTCTAGTTAGGCAGGTCCTACAGAATTAACTGAATCTCCATCTTACAAAATTATCTGGGATGGGTTTGACCATGCTGATCTTGAGAAGGCAGATAGAGTTGTCAGTGCTATTAGGCTTTCACTTCTGGCCTGGATCCTTCTCCTTCCTCATTGGTGAACACCTCCAAGGAGGTAACATGAGCGTGGGTGTTGGTGAATGGATGAGAGAGAAAGAGTGCGTCACCAGCCTTGAATTTTCCCTCTTCTTTTAATGAAAAGTTATGGAGAATGTGGTAGACCTGCATCTGCAAAGAGCTCTGGAGGAATGGATTCTGTTGTGACCCAGCGTGGCAAACCCCCCAGGAAATGACACACACACACTGTTTTCCAAAACAAAGAAGGCTTTACCACTAATAAATTGTTGACTCAGCCTTCCATCCTTCTGAGGTGGGTAAAATGAGGACCCAGATTGTTGCGGGCAATATGCTGACTCTGTGAACCGCTTAGAGACGGCTGTAAAAGCACTGTGAAGCAGTATATAAGTCTAAGTGCTATTGTAAGTTTCTTGTAAATAGGCATGCAGCAATAAAGAAGCAACTTTAAACACCTCATGCTGTTGCTCTGGTTCTTTGTGATGGCACAGTGGTTGGAATGTACTACTGCAGGGCTAACTCACTGCTCACTCCAGGAGTTCGATTCTGATCACTGGAGTCACTTAACTCCTGCTGGGGAGGTGGAGAAGGCCCTGGTTGAGTATCGTCCTCTGGCCCTGCGTCCTCCTCGGTCTTGGACTCAGGTGCCGGAGATACAGACTGATCTTGCCACCCCATGGTCGGTTCTTGGTCTTCCGGATCCATGAGCAGCTGCGCGGGACTTGGGCAAGCCACAACAGATTCTTGGGGCAGATCCAAATCCACTTTGGTCTCTCCTGTGGATGACCTCTGGCAGGACTGAAATTGTAGAAGTGTAACTATCCTGGTCCTGCTTGATCTGTCAATAGACCTCAAAATCATTGTTCATGATATCTTTGTAGATTACCTGCAAGGGTTGGGATTGGAGCAGTGAGCAAGGGTTCTTCTTCCTGAATGGGCAGTTGTAGTCTAATGCTCTTCAGTATGGGATGCCACAAGGTTCAGTGATTCTCACTGTGACATCTAAACTTCGGACAGAACAATTGATGTGATCAGGATTTTGTTCTAGATTTAACAATAGAAGGATATTCTTGTCAATGATTGTCTTACATACAATTGTTAGGAAGGTTCAAAGTAGTTTTGAACAACATAAGACTGAATTTAAGACAGTATTATATAATAGTGATGACCATGTTGTTGCAAAAAAATGTAAAAAAAACTTTTGTTCAATACGAGACAGAAGAATAAGTGAAAGAATGTATGATAAAATGGGTTAAAATTTTGGTTATAATGTATAATGGAAGAATGGGAAAATATGTGGAGGAAAGGTTGAAATTTACATTATGTTTTAACCTTAAAGAAAACTTTTATAAAATGATGTATCATTGGTATTTGTCACCAGTGAAATTGTCCAGAATATATAAAGATACTTAGAATCTTTGCTGGAAATGTGAACAAAATGAAGAAACATTTTATCATGTTTGGTGGACATGTATAAAAACAAAAAAAAAATAAACATAAACATATACTTTTATTAATTCAGAAGACTTTAAAAGCTAAAGTACAACTGAATCCACAGATTTTCTTTTTGGGATTGATGGACAGTCAACTAGAAAAAAAGTCATGGAACTTCATTTTTATATATGGCAATTGCAGTGAGGTTATTATATGCTCAAAAACAGAAAAATGTGGTACTACCCACCATGGAGGCATGATTGGTGAAAATTATGGAACTTGCAGAGATGGTTAAAGCCTTTAAAGCAGGGGTGTCAAACTCGATTTTATTGAGGGCCGCATCAGGGTTGTGTTTGACCTCAGGAGGCCAGGGGGCGTGGCCAGGGTGGGCATGGCCAGCTCGACGTCACTTGTGTCAGGGGCGCCTATGGTGGCCCAAGCGCTCTGCCAGAGAAAATGGGCTCCTGAGCTCCGTTTTTGGCTGCGATGGCCTCCTGCCAGCGAAAATGGCGCTTGGGAGGACCAAGTGCGGCCCTCCCAAGGTCCATTGTCACTGGCAGAGGCACTGCGGGCCGGTCCTTCACTGTTTTCAGGGAGGTCCCACGGGCCAGATCTAAACACCCCATGGGCCGGATCTGGGCCCCGGGCCTTGAGTTTGACACCCCTGCTTTAAAGTCTTCTTTGATCAGAGAAAAAGCAGTATCTACATATGTGGCTGACTGGAAAACCCCATAGATTTTTTGCATGAAATAGGAAAAATGCACTTACGATTTGCAGTTTTAATGCGTAGAAAAAAATGAATAAGAGGGGGAAAATGACCTTTTTTCTAATCATACAGTAAGAGATAATTTTGTAAATGTACTTATTTTTGCTGCAAAGGAAATTGGACGCTTCTTTCTCTTTCCTTTTATTGATTCTTTCTTCAAGTTTGCAATTTTTTTTCTTGCTTTTTTCTTTCCTTGCTTCTTTTACTCTTTATTTGGGCATGTTTTTATTGTCTTTGGAAAACTTTTAATAAATAAATATAACCAACAATTTGGATATCTACCGGACCACCTAATCTCAATGTTTTTGCCCATCCATTAATAATTGGAAGTGAAGGGCCCCTCCAGGTCTCTGAGTCATTTGCCTTCTTAATCACAGTCCCCCTTGTTTGAAAGAACACTTTCTAGGTGATTTCAACACTGAATTCTTGGGAGTTCAGTTTTTTTAGCAAGTCTTTGGGGTTGGATTGGAATGGATTGGGTTGGGTTGGGTTGGGTTGGGTTGGGTTGGGTTGGGTTGGGTTGGGTTGAGTTGAGTTGAGTTATGTTGGATTGGGTTGAGTTGGGTTGGGTTGGGTTTGATTGATTGTTCAACAGTGCTTGAGCTACTTTGTTTTCATGTACAGTTTTAATGCATTATTGTATTTGGGTATCTACACCAGTCAGAGTTGGTTAAGAATGGAACAGCATGCAAGCTAACTGTTTGATTAGTATTTACCAAAATTTCTAAATTTTCTTATAGATGATATGATAGGAACTTAGGAGGTCTCCTTAAAAAAAAACAAAGAAATTAGTAGAAAGTAACACTGGCAGATTCATCCATATCTATGGTAATTAAAAACAGAATGAGATGAAACATAGATTCCTTCATTGTGCGGTGGGGGGGGAATGGAAGAAGAGTCCTGCTGGATCAGAAGAGATTAGTTAAGTAATTTCAACCCCACACCTCTGTTGTAATAATGATCACAGATCATAGATTTACAGTGTCAGTGGAAAAGCAGCAAAGAGTCTCTCTTTGAGGGAGAGAGGTGGTTTAGAAATGTAAAGAATAAAAACATGAAGTAAATCTGAAAATAGTACATCCATTCTAGGTCAGAAGAGATGGGATTTCTGACCTGTGAAGACAAGTCTACAGACATTTCGATCTAGATTCCCAAGGCCATCTCCATGTTATGCCTCTCTTAAACTGACTCTAGATCAGTGTTTCTCAACCTTAACATCAGTAGTGGGTTTCACTTACCTTCGCTACCGGTTTGGAACTGTGAACATGCGCGTGGCGCTTCTGAGCATGCGCAGAACCTTCTGCACATGCGCAGATCATCTGTGATGATGTCCGGGCGGGTGGGCGGAGCCTCCTGCTGCCGCTGCTACCAGTTTTCCCGAACCGGGGCGAACCGGTAGCAACCCACCACTGCTTAACATGGCTGGATAAGGAATTCTGGGAGTTGAACTCCATCCATCTTAAACAAGGTGAAAAAACACTGCTCCAGATCCACTGATGGTGCTTTGGCTTCATTCATTCTGCTTTCTCTCCTAATATGGAGCTGAAAAAGAAACAAAACCTGTATTCTTGCCTTCTTCCACCTCCTTTGAGATATAGTCATAGTTACTGCTGGAGTACAGATTCACATACACAGATTTTAATGAAGACTATGGGGATCTTGATATGGAAAACAAATCTCCACTTCTACTTCCAACATTACAAATGTTTTTTGTAATGCTGAATGATCAGATGCCTCCACAAACCTTTATAAGCATGATTCAAAATGTGCAGCCCTCCTAGTTGTTCACAACCTTTGCTAGCAGTCATAATAGTTCAAAGTTTGTGACTCCTGTTTCATGAGGAAGGCAGACATCTCCCATTTTTCAAAGGCTGTCATCTTTCTACTCGCCTTTTTGACTTTCTACTTACCCTTTAGATGTTCAGGTTTTCACAAATACAGTAAAAAGGCCAACCAACAGGAACGGAAAAGAGAGGGAAGAACCAGCGGTTACTCAGTCGAGATGGGAGGTATTGAAACACAAAAGAGCCACATACACATAGATCAATCAATCAGAATAGAGTTGAAAGGGCCCTGGAGGTCTTCTAGTCCAACCCCTGCTCAAAGAGACCTTATACCATTTCAGACAAGTGACTGTCCAAACCCCTAGTGATGGAGCAGCCACAACTTGTTGGTTGGCAAACTGTTCCACTGTTTAATTGTCCTCACTGTTAGGAAGTTTCTCCTTAATTCCAGGTTGTTTCTCACCTTGATTAGTTTCCATCAGAGGTGGGTTCCTCCTGGTTCAGACCGGTTTACCCAAACCGGTAGCGACCCGCTGGTGACGTCACAGTGACATCACGGATCTTGTTCAGTCGGTGCTGGTCCGTGGGCACCGCCATTAAAAAAAAAATCCGGGTTTTTTTTCTTCTGCGCATGCACAGAAGCCAAGTTTCTGGCACTGCGCATGCGTCACCATCTTGTTTTCGCCTTTTTTGGGGGGGATTTTTTTTGGATTTTTCGGCACTGCGCATACACGCGGCGTGGGAGGAAGCGAACCGGCAGCGAGGTAAGTTAGAACCCACCCCTGGTTTCCATCCATTATTTCTTGTCCTGCCCTCTGGTGCTTTGGAAAATAAATTGACCCTCTCTTCTTTGTGGCAGCTTCTCACTGGAATATTGCTATCATGTCCTCCTTAGTCCTTCTTTTCTCTAGACTAGCCAAACCCAAACCCTGCAACTGTTCTTGATATGTTTTAGTCTCCAGGCCTTTAATCATCTTAGTTGCTCTTCTTTGCATTTTTTCCAAAGTCTCAACATCTTTTTGTAATGTGGTGCCCAAAACTGGATGCAGTATTCCAGGTGTGGCCTTACTAAGGCTTTTTAAAGCGGTACTAATACTTTACGTGATTTTGATTCTATTCCTCTGTTTATCCAACCAATGATTGTATTAGCTTTGTGTTGTATTAGATATTTTTCTAGGAGGGATAACCCTTTACATAAATGTCATCAGTTGTTTTAGACTGCATTGTCCCAGAGCAATGTCTATCTTACTGCTGTCAAACTAACTAGCAGCATGACTCCCCTCTGGTCCCTGGCAGCATCTTTCTCAGTCCCTCCTTGTGGTCATTCCTTGGTCTGGCCTGATGAACAGGTGGTGGCTGCAAAACTGGCATTCACTGTGCACTGATTGGCTGATTGGCAGCCACAGACCCAGAGGTGGGTTCCTACCAGTTCGGACCGGCTCTATAGAACCATTAGTAACGTGGCGGCCTGGGTCGCTAGAACCGGCAGTGACCCAGGCCTGCCACGCCCCCGAGCCGGTTCTCTCGGCACTGCCATAGGCGCCGCCATCTTGTTTTTTGCTTCTGCGCATGCACAGAAGCTGGTTTTTTTGTACTGCGCATGTGCCCGCACGGCACGTCCCTGACTGAACCAGCAGTAAGAAGATCCAGAACCCACCCCTGCACAGACCTCTGGGTTGAATGGACTCTGGGCAGGCTGGCTAGCTTGTGCACATACCATCAGCAGATAGGCAGACTGTTTCTGTCCACCATGGCCACCACAGCAGAGTGCTTTTCTTTCCGTCACCTTGGTCTGTGGAGGAGCCACAGTCTTGTCCCTCAGCATGTGGTCCCATGCTCCTCTTCTGTCTCCAGCCTCTTTTGATCCATCCAGACAGCATAAAAAAAAGGAGACAAGAACAGGTAGAGCTGCTGACTCAGCAGGGAATGCAGCAAGTTGAGCAGGCAAAACAGTTCAGCAGCAGCAGCAGCAGCAGCAGCAGCAGCAGCAGCAGCAGGAAAGGGACTGTTCCAGCAGACCGACCCCAGGGAGTGGAATAGGCATTTTTATTTATTTATTTATTTTATTTGTCAAGCATATATAACAGAGGTCTTCAAAATTGACAACTTTAAGACCTGTGGACCAACTCCCAGAATTCTCCAGCCAGCATAGCTGGCTGGAGAATTCTGGGAGTTGAAGTCCACAAGTCTTAAAGTTGCCAATTTTGAAGACCTCTGTTATATATGCTTGACAAATAATAATAATAATGTAACTTTATTACGGTCATAGACCAGCAATAGACATCACTGTTTACAATGTATTAAAAAATAGTACTGACATTCATAGTCTATAATTATGTCTCTGTTAAGAAAATACCTGTTCTCAGACCGTTAGGTTCACTCCCTAGTTTACGTGAGTGGAGAGCCGATAAGTATGTGAATAAATACATTTTTCCAAAAATTGTTAGAGATACCTCCAAAAAGTTGGCCCAAGTTGGCAGCTATAATTCTGTAACCAATTTTTTTCTTATGGACATTGCAGCGACACAGAATTTTGCCACTGCACACATGGTAGCCGGGTTTGAGTCCTGGAGGAGAAAGCCTACATAAAGGTTGTCTGCCCTCCCTGGCAATCTCTCTAGTAAGGGGAGAATATATGCTGACCTATGAACTCTGTACACCTCACAGTACTAGAAGGTCACAAAAGATGATCACATGACCCCCGGGACCATTCAGATGGTCAAAATCTGAATTTTGATCACATGATCAGGGGGATGATGCAATGGTCGTGTGAAAAAAACAGTCATAA
>QLTV01002671.1:873906-885136 GCA_003457575.1 Thermophis baileyi
ACAAATAAATGGAGACAGTAGGACAGGGATGGTAGGCACGCTGGTACGCTTATGCACGCCCCTTACAGACCTCTTAGGAATGGGGTGAGGTCAACAGTAGACAGTCTAAGGTTAAAGTTTTGGGGAAGAAACAACAGAGTCAGGTAGTGCATTCCAGGCATTGACCACTCTGTTGCTGAAGTCGTATTTTCTGCAATCGAGTTTGGAGCGGTTTACCTTAAGTTTGTATCTATTGTGTGCTCGTGTATTGTTGTGGTTGAAGCTGAAGTAGTCATTGACAGGTAGGACATTGTGGCAGATAATTTTATGTACTACGCTTAGGTCGGACCGAAGGCAGCGTAGTTCCAAGTTGTCTAAGCCTAAAATTTCAAGCCTGGTGGCATAAGGTATTCTGTTGCAAGCAGAGGAGTGGAGGACTCCTCTCGTGAAATATCTCTGGACTCTCTCAATTATATTAATGTCCAATATGCAGTGCGGGTTCCAGACAGATGAGCTGTATTCTAGAAGACAATTTTATTAATTTTCTCAAGACCCAGCACAGCTATTTTTACTGCAACCCTTTAAGCTGACCCTGAAGACATGTGGGCTTCCCTTGAGGGCTTTCAATGCTGTTGCGAGTATGCCAGATGATTTTGCTGAAAACAGGAAGAGGGGGGAAAAAACTGAAAACCACCCCATCCTCATCTATGAGCTTCATCACTGGAAGCTTTCAAGAAGAGACTGGATTGCCATTTGTCAGAAATGGTGCAGGGTCTCCTGCTTGGGCGGGGGGTTGGACTAGAAGACCTACAAGGTCCCTTCCAACTCTGTTAATCTGTTAAATCTTCTGGCATGCTTTGAACAGTATCCCTCACCTCTTTACAGATCATCATGTTTAGGTCCAGATAGAGAGTCATGGTGGTGCAGTGGTTAGAATGCAGTATTGCAGGCAAATTCTGCCGACTGCCAGTAGTTCGACCCTGACCGACTCAAGGTTGACTCAGCTTTCCATTCTTCCAAGCACAGTAAAATGGGGACCCTGATTGTTGGGGGCAATATGCTGACTCTGTAAACTACTTAGAGAGGGCTGTAAAGCAGGAGTCCCCAACCCCCGGTCCGTGGACTGGCACTGGGCCACGGTATGCCAGAAACCGGGCCGCGCAAACAAACAAAGCCACATCCGCAGGATGCGGGCAGCACTCGAAGCCACGCCCCTTCCAGGCTGCAGAAAAACCTCTCTCCATGGAACCAGTCCCTGGTGCCCAAAAGGTTGGGGGCCACTGCTGTAAAGCACTTAGAAGCCGTATATAAGTCTAAGTGCTATTGCTATTTCATGAAAAAATCTAGACATAAATCTACAGGACTAGAACTCTGCCCTCACTACGAAGTGGGTAGTAAAATGGGCCAGATTTATATGACTGTGTATATTTCTTAGCACACACCTGGGATTCAGAGAATAGGGCATCGAGTCAGCTGGTCAAATATCCAAGAAGACTTGCCTGTGGCCGAGGCCTCTTGCTTTAAAAATGAAGATTTTGTGCTCTTCATTCTGACTGCACAAGAACCTAAGCAGAGTCTTTGGGAATAAATAGAAAAATATATCCTTTTCTATTACTATCACATCGGACGTTTACCCAGGAATAGAGAAAGGGAAAGAAAAGAGGATAAAAAAGCCCATAGACAATAGATATATTTGTTTCTAGGCTTGGAGTTTATTTCTTGATTAATTTTGCAACCTGCAGCTCATTCACTTCTATTTATTTCCTGCTTAGCATTTAGAAGAACAGGCATGACTCAAGCTTGATGAAAAAGAATTTTTGGCACAAAAACTGTGTGATGTGGGGACCAGTAAGTAATTGCCCTGAAAAAAAAAAAAGCAGAAAGCATCTTGGGAGAATATTAACCTAATCTGAAACCCTTTAAAGATGGAAATGGCTGTAGATTCCCGTTATCGCCCAGCAAAAAGTTGCAGAACATAATAAAGAAGTATTACTAGTACTATCTGGTGCTAAAATGCAAACATTTTCCTTAAAATAATAATAAGAAAGCTCTGTGCATAAAATACAGATGCAAATAAAGATGTAAACTGGTTTGCAAATTATAGGCTTTCATATTCCTCTACTTTATAGTGTGATATCTTTGACATTAGCAGGGCAATATATCATTACAAGTAGGTTGGCTAGCAACCTTTAAAGCAGAAGCTTCAAATATGCGTGGAGCCAGTGTTCATCCTTCAGCAAATTTTAAAAAGAAATGTTATTTGGAAGTGCTGATCTCTCAAAGGGACAGAAACTTGACTCTAATTCAAATAGGATCCAGAATCCTAAGGATGGTGCCCTGGATTTGGGCAAATGTCAAGCATATTTGGATAGATTTGAGATTTTCCCAAAATGAAGCAAAAGCCCAGCATTGCTAGGTAGAAGAGCTGAGTTCCCCTTTCCTCCTTACTTCTGGTTTAGCTCAGAACTCTTGGGTTCTGTTGGACCAATAATGGAGCAGTATTATGGATTGTGTTGAAAGATGTTCTTTAGGAAGAACATTTTTTTTGCCACAAGCTAAATCTTTGTTCTGTATCTCTGTTTGCCTATACCTTTTGCAGAGAGAAAACATCAGAGGATGCTGCTCCAATGAGATTGCAATCCAAAATATGGCAATGTAATCAAAAATATTCAGAATATCAGAATAACAAGAGTTGGAAGAAACCTTAGAGGTCTTCAAGTCCAACCTCTTTCTCAAGTAGGAAACCCTATACCAGGGGTGTCATACTCAAGGCCCGTGGCCTGGATCTGGCCCATGGGGTGCTTAGATCTGGCCGGTGGGGCCGCCCTGGAAACAGTGAAGGAATGGCCCATGGTGCCTCTGCCAGCGAAAACAGAGCTCAGGGTGGCCCTCCCAGCAGAGGTGGGTTGCTACCAGTTCGGACCAGTTCACCCAAACTGGTAGTGACCCGCTGGTGATGTCACGATGATGTCACCAATCCGGTTTGGTCTGTGCCGGTCCGTGGGCGCCGCCATCTTTTTTTTTATTTTTTTTAAAACTTTTTTGAATTTTTTTTATTTATTTTTTTCTTCTGCGCATGCTCAGAAGCCAAGTTTCCAGCACTGCACATGCGTCACCATCTTGTTTTTGGCTTTTTAATTTTTTTTTTTAAAAAATTATTATTTTTTTACTGCGTATACGGCACGGGAGGAAGCGAACCGGCAGCAAGGTAATTTAAAACCCACCCCTGCCTCCCAGGCTCTGTTTTTGACCACGACGGCCTCCTGCAGCCCTCTGCCAGTGAAAACGGAGCTTGGGGGGCTGTGCGCGGACCCCCGAGCTCTGTTTTCACTGGCAGAGGGTTGCAGGAGGCTGTTACAGCTGAAAACAGAACTCGGGAGCCCGTTTTCACTGGCAGAGCACTCAGGCCACCACAGGCACCTCCAACACGAGTGACCTCAAGCTGGCCACGCCCACTCATCCCCCGAGGTCAAACACAATCCTGATGCGGCCCTCAATGAAATCGAGTTTGACACCCCTGCCCTATACCATTTCAGACAAATGGTTGTCCAAACTTTTCTTTAAAACCTCCAATGTTGGAGTGCCGACAACTTCTGGAGGCAAGTCGTTCCACTGCTTAATTGTTCTGTGAGGAAATTCCTAGGTTGGTTCTCTCCTTGATTAGTTTTCATCCATTGTTTCTTGCCCTGCCTTCAGGTACTTTGTAGAATAGGTTGACCCCTTCTTCTTTGTGGAAGCAAATATGATCAAAACCTAATATCTTTGATATTTTACAAATGACTTAATGAGGGGATAGAAGGAGTTTCATCCTTTAGTAAATGACACCAAGGAGCCGGAGATTGTTAACGCCTTAGAAGACCAACTAAGAGTTCAAAAAGATATTGACAGACTGAAAGATTGGTTGTTGCTATGCATCAAAATGCAGTTCAGCAGCAAGAAATGTAGGATTCACCAGTTGATAAGAAAAATCAGATACACAATTACAGAATTAACAGCAGTATTTGGGAAAAAGATTTGGGCATCCTAATACGCCACAGATTAAGCATGCAGCATCAACAAGAGATACAGTATACAGATCACAGGATGTGATCATTCTGCTCTAGGCTACACAGCCCAGATGACATCGGATTCCTGTGCCTCACTTTGGTCGCAACGATACAAGAAAAATGCAGAATGCAGAGAAGAGCAAATAAGACAGTGAGGGACTTGGAGGCTAAATTTTATGAGAATAGTTTAAGGAACTGGGTGTGTTTCAGAGGTGGTATTCAGCCGGTTCTCTCCGGTTCAGGCGAACCGGTAGCGCTGACTGCGGGTGGCCCCGCCCACCCGCCTGGACATAATCACATCCCATTTATCCATGTTTTTGAGGCTGTGTGCATGCACAGAAGGCTCACATTTGCGAACCGGTAGGGAAGGTAAGTGAATACCACCCTTGGTGTGTTTACCTTACAGAAGAGAAGGCTAAAGGGAGACATTATAGCAGTCTTCCAATCCTTGAAGGATTGTTACTACGAAGAGGCTCTGTGTGTATATTCTCCATAGCTCCCAGGATAAGACAAGAACTGGTAGGTAGAAGAAGGAGATCCAAACTCACAATAAAGAGAAATTTTCTGACAGCTATTAAGCAGTGAAAGATCCTGTCTCCTGGAGTGCTCAAACCCTGGAGATTTGCAAGCAAAGATAGGCAGGCACTGATCTGGAATGGGACAGGGCATTGGACTAGAAGATCTCTAATCTACTTTCCAACCTTTGATTCCATGACTCTATAGACATGCTTTATGTCTATATAATCATCTGCAACTGGTTGGGCTTACACAGCATACTCAATCCATAACAAGCGCTCACAAGTCATACTTACAGATAGTCCTCGAGTTACGACCACAATTGAGCCCAAAACCTATGTTGTAAAATTTATGTTTATGTTAAGTGAGTTTGCTCCATTTTACGACTTTTCTTGCCCCAGTTGTTAGGTGAATCATTGCATTCGTTAAGTTAGTAACAGGGTTGTTAGTGAATCTGGCTTCCCCGTTGAGTTTGCCGGTCAGAAGATCGCAAAAGCTGATGACATGACCCCAGGACACTGTAGCCGTCATAAATATGAACCAGTTGCCAAGCATCTGAATTTTGATCATGTGACCATGGAGATGCTGCAATGGCCGTAAGTGTGAAAAACGGTCATACGTCACTTTTTTTCAGAGCTGTTGTAAATTTGAACGCTCACTAAATGAACTTTTGTAAGTCAAGGATTATCTGCACTGCATTGACATAACTTGTTACCTAAGCAAATAAACTTGGCTTGCAGATCTTAAGGGAGGATTGTTGAGCCTCCACCTTATGCTAAATCACAAAATACCCAGTCAGATATTGTTGCGGAGAAAAATAATTAGAGGCGAAATGAATCTTGTTTCCATGTTCTCAATCCTCAAGAATAAGACCGGAGGCCAGGAAAGAATAAAAGTAATATATTTGCAAAACAAAAATAAGAACATCTAAGTCTGTGTCTACATGGTGAAGAACAAAGAGAAAAAAAGAAAAGATTAACACATGTGCAGTGCAGGTATCACATGAGAACTGCATATCAGTGTACAGTGTCGTTTCAGAATAAGAGTCCAGCTGACAAATAAATATGAACGTAGTGACAGATATAATCGAGCTGAAAGTGACAAGCAAACCAGACATTTTATGGTTTATTGCAATTTGCAAAACTACGCAGCCACTGAAAACAACAGAAGAGGGACGTGGGACAATGATCAATACATATTTATACGGAATTGTTTTGCATGGGTAAACAACTTCTCAGATCAAAGCAGTAACATTAAAACAAAACAACAAATCTGCTTTTGAAAAATGACAGCTGGGTCATACAGATGAAACAAAGGGAATAATTTAGTTTTGTCTTCTCTTAGGATAATTCTAATTCAGAGCTTAATGTACCAGAGAATTCATGTGTAATGCAAGGCATGCAAAGCTGATGTTTCTCCTAACCTTTCATCCCCAGTGCTGTACTTTCCTCAGCTCTGCTGATACTTAACTCTTTTTTATCAAAACAGCCTCATCAAGTAAATTACCTTGTCTTTGAGTATTTCCGTACTGCATCCTTCAGATGCCTGCAGCCTCCCATATAAAAAACTAGCTGGGAATGAAACCAGCTTAAGAAAACCCTTCGAAGATTTTAACCCCACCTTCATATGCAGCCCTCGAAAATGAACTCTTTCCTCCTCTTTAGTGGATCCTTTTTCCAGATCCTTTCCTCTCTCCACCCCCCCTGGTTTTGCAGATTCTTGCAATCCAGATCTAGAAGTTATAAATGGTGGAGGTCCATAATGGAGGTGGCTGCTGGATGGACGGCAGACTCCATCTCCCTCCCCCCCCCTTGTTCTCTCCTCTCTACCCATCCACCTTTCTTTTTTTGGTAATCATGTAATTGTATTTTTCTTTGCATTCTTTTTTTCATTGTTTACTTTATTGCTCTATTATCGTACTTCTATTCTCTTCACACTCTTTTCATTTCTTCCTTTTTATTGTTGTAAGCTGCCTAGAGTAGCTCCATGGTGAGATAGGCGCCAAATAAATTTAACAAATAAAAAATAACAAATGAAGTTCTGGTATTGGTGCAACTGGCTATATGCCTGAGAGACCACCCAGATTGGTTAGGAAGACATATCTTCTCCTTTGAATGCAGTCACGAGCTCTTTAATTCATGGCTGGTATTGAACTTGGGGGTTCCAACTAAAAGGTGTGCCTGTAGGGCTCAGAGTCTATTCACCCTCCTGATCACTAGCTTGTGAATAAAATAGTTCAAGCTTAACATTAGCCACCAGCTCACCAATCTTTCAAAATGGTATGTATAAATTGGGAATCAATCTACCATGCTCTTGCTAGTTTCTCCCAACAGACATTCCACTGGAATAATTTTCTTAAACCAGTTGAGATGAGATGAGATGAGATGAGATGAGATGAGATGAGATGAGATGAGATATGATGAGATATGATGAGATGAGATGAGATGAGATGAGATGAGATTAGATTAGATTAGATTAGATTAGATTAGATTAACAGAGTTGAAAGGGACCTTGTAGGTCATCTAGTCCAACCCCCCCACCCAAGCAGGAGACCCTACACCATTTCTGACAGATGGCTGTCCAGTCTCTTCTTGAAAGCCTCCAGTGATAAAGCTCCCACAACTTCCGAAGGCAACTTCTGTTCCATTGGTTGATTGTTCTCACTGTCAGAAAATTTCTCCTTATTTCTAGCTTGAATCTCTCCTTGATCAGTTTCCATCCATTATTCTTTGTCTGGCCTTCAGGTGCCCCTCAAATATTGGAACACTGCTATCATGTCTCCCCTGGTCCTTCTCTTCACTAGACTAGCCATATACATTGAGTCTTGGTTTGTTTTCCAGTTAAATTTCTATCTGCTTGCCTAAAAGCTACAAATATAGCAGTGGCCAGTTCAATAAATGCCTTAGATTCTAACTTGGATCTTACCATAATTTATACCTACCCATAACATTACAACATAACACCTAACCCTGCCCATAACATTGCTTTGAATTGCAACCACAGGAATGGACATTCGATGTTCATTGAAAAACGTTCAACATGAAAATATCACCTTGTGAGGGTGGAAGAATCACAGCCAGAGCTCTTCTAAGAAGTAATCGCTTTCATTTACACTATTCAGAATGCTATACCAACAAAAGCATTTATCTTTCAGGCACCTAAGCACCTCTACTATAACAAATCTTTCCTGGGTAGTTCATGGTGTATAACCAGAAGGGAGTCCGTTTCTCCATTGTATAAGCCATAATCACCAACATTCCAGCTTTCATGTTTTCTTTCATCTTTCATTCCCAGGCAATAAGATAGGATGTACGTGGTCACCATTCTGCTTGCTTTGTGGAAAAAGCTTTTCCTGAATTTCAGTATTTTTAGCCAAAGGATGAACAGTGTAGCAGGGACACGACATGGAAAAGGAAGCTCTTCGTTTGTTTAAAAAATTCTTCCCTAGAATGAAATGACTGCTGAATAATTAAAATATGTAAGGGTTTTGAAGTGCCTATCGCTGGACAATAGATAGGAGTAACCTCAGGGCTTTGTAATGCAGGTTTTAGTAAAGAAACCTGCCAATGCCAGCAGATAAAAATCCATCTTATTATATAAATAGTTACTGGTCCTTGTATAGTCCTACATGCAAGGCCTGAAATGATGGCCTGAAATCTCCCTCAGATACTTGTCACTAGAAATTTACCATGCTAGCGGCCTAACTTTATATTCAGACCATTATATTATATATTATATATTATATATAATATATAATATATAATAAGAATCCATTATTAGCCAAAGGGAGGAAGGGACATATCTTTTTTTCATGGGTTTGCATAACTGGCCTCCACAATTGCGGCCTAACAACCGTGACAAAAAAAAGTTATAAAATAGGGCACAATTCACTTAACACTCATCTTGCTTAGCAATGAAAATTTTGGTCCCGGTTGCGGTCGTACATTGAAGACTTCCTGCATACCATGTTCCCAAGGCGAGACCAAAAGTGTTAGGCTTGCTCTCTTACCCTATTAAGACTTTCTTGAGTTTACCAAGAAGTTTACCACCATGAGCCGTGGTGGCGCAGTGGTTAGAGTGCAGCACTGCAGGCTATTTCTGCTGACTGCCGGCTGCCTGCAATTTGGTAGTTCGAATCCCACCAGGCTCAAGGTTGACTCAGCCTTCCATCCTTCTGAGGTCAGTAAAATGAGGACCCAGATTGTTGGGGGGAATATGCTGACTCTGTAAAACTGCTTAGAGAGGCCTGTAAAGTACTGTGAAGCAGTATATAAGTCTAAGTGCTATTGCTATTGCTATTACCATGCAACCAGGCACAAAATCTGCATTCCTGGACCTGAAATACAGTCCAAGAGTAGCAAGATGCCGTATTCAATTCTTACAATTCAAAAGTTGTGTAACATTCAGAGCAGCAGAAGTAGAAGACAGAACGGCAGAGGTAGAAGACCTGGCTCACATCCTATTTGATTGTTGCCTGTATAAGAGGGTGAGAGACAGGTACCTCGATCTATATACTAAACGAATGACCCATTGGGAACCCCATATCAAAACAACTTACCTTATGTGCAGCCAGAATCTGAAAATAACATTTAACACAGCACAATACGTAAGCAAAATGGTTCGGTTGAGATCGGGATATGTGGGATTGATTGGGATAGATTCAGAGGTGGTATTCAGCCGGTTCGGACCGGTTCAGGCGAACCGGTAGCGGCGACTGCGAGTGGGCCTGCCCACCTGCCCGGACATAATGCCGTCCTATTTAGCCACATTTTGGAGGCCGGGCACATGCGCGGAAGGCACGCGTGCGAGCAAAGCACATGTGTGGAAGGCCGGGTGCATTCGCGGAAGGTGCGCACGCGCAAACGAAGCAAGCGGCGAACTTGTGGCAAGAATATGTGAAACCCACCACTGGGGTTTGTAGGGGTGATACCGAAATATAAAAATATAATTTTATCATATTTTATTTATCTATATATTAAATTATCGTATTTTATTCCAATTCCATTTTAAATTGTTTTTATCAGATTTTAGTAATAATTTGTGTCTGTAACTCTGCACTTTGATATGGCCCAAGAGCTAATAATAAAATAAAGTAAGTAAGTGTGTAACATTAGCCAAGGCCAAAAAAAAAAAAAGAGGGAGGGGAACTGATCAACAATGTGGAAGTAAAGGGAGATCTAAACTTTGACCAAGGATAACAATCCCTGTGGGCTCTAATCTGGGTCAGTCACTGGGACTATTAGTTTTGTTTTCCGAGCTTTCAGACTAGTGCTGGAGCCCATCTTCAGGGAACTTCTCTCTAGCAGAGTGTCCCGGTGAGTGGTCCCTGTGACCGACCCAGATTGGATCCTGCAACATTTTTCTGGGACACATATATTTGCCTTCATTCGTGAGATTCTCCATGTCCCCATCACCATTTGCTACAAAAAGCTCTCCAATATTTCCAAACGGAAGGAAGAGGCTCTAAATCAGTGCTAGAACTCCTGATTTAGCCGCAGAGAATCCTAACCTGAACTTCAGACAATTCAAGCCTCAGGTCTGATCAGCGGTGGGTTGCTCCCGGTTCGGCCGTTCTTGGAACCGGTAGCGGCAGCGGTGGGAGGCTCCGCCCACCTGCCCGGGACCCTTCTGCGCATGCGCAGAAGCATTGCGCGCACGAGGGCGTGCGCAAGCGAACCTGTAGTAAAGGGTTTTAAAACCCACTACTGGGTCTGATGTCCTACAGAACAGCTGCTAGGCAGCATTATCAAATAGAAATAGGTGGATCAGGGCCTAACTCAGGATAAGGCAACTTCCCAGTTTTTACTTGAGGACACAAGACCCTTCCTTTGAAAAATCATGTGAAGTTGCCATATATATATATATATTTTTCAAAAAGATATTTTCAAAAAAATATTCCCCAAATAATTTGTAGTAGACATGCAACCTATCTGCCTGTTTTTCTTGTACCAGCGTACAATATCTTACAATTTCTCCCTGTCTCCCAGCAAAAATTAAAAAATAATGCAAGTGCCCAGGATGACATTATGTTAATCAGCTTACCCATGCAGGGGAGTCTTGGTCACACCTGACAATTGTTTTATGAATGGCTGCTACTAAGAAGCTATTTATCATTGTCCGTAGCTTTCGCACTTCATTTCTTTCCTGTTGTTGTGATTTTTTCCCCCTTGAATTTGGTGAAACAACTCCCACAACTGCCATGTCCTTGGCAAACATGGTTCATGTTACCTATGCCATTGTTTCTCAACCTTGGCAACCTGAAGAGGTGCGGACTTCAACTCCCTGAATTCTGGGAGTTGAAGTCCACACCTCTTCAAGTTGCCAAGGTTGAGAAACATTGATCTATCTTCTTGTTTATTCAACAAAGTATACTTAAGCAAACAGCGGTTTAATATGCTGTGTATGTTGAATGAGACTGTAGAGATTCTCAGTCATCCAGGTCATGGTTGTCCCAAAGGTGCTTTTTCAGGAGGCAACTGGACTTCCTTGTTCCAGACTACAGGAACCAGGAGCACTACTCAGGTAACCCTGAGAACACAGATAAACCTCCAAGTGCTTCAAGGACCCTCTAAAAGGATGCAAATGAGCAGCTGTCTGCAAGGAATATAAATCCTTCCATTCCCCACTATCCTTTCAGAGCTGAAGAAGCTTCTTGGATGAGAAGCGAAACGTCTTTAAAAAAAAACCCA
>QLTV01002671.1:891306-909642 GCA_003457575.1 Thermophis baileyi
TAGGATAGGATAGGATAGGATAGGATAGGATAGGATAGGATAGGATAGGATAGAATAGAATAGAATAGAATAGAATAGAATAGAATAGAATAGAATAGAATAGAATAGAATAGAATAGAACAGAACAGAATAGAATAGAATAGAATAGAATATTGAAAGGAACCTTGGAAGTTTTCTGGTCCAACCCCTGCTCAAGCAGGAGATCCTATACCATTCAGACAAATGGCTATCCAGTCTCTTCTTAAAAGCTAGATATAGTTAGATACTGTAAATACAGATAGATGGAGATGGGAGATGGGAGATGGAGAGAGAGAGAGACAGACAGACAGACAGACAGAGACAGAGACAGAGACAGAGACAGAGACAGAGACAGAGACAGAGACAGAGCAATCAGCTCAAATGCAAGTTAAATGAATTGTGTTTTCTCTTTTTAAAACCTCCAATATATTTTATTTATTTATTTGATTTCTACAGCCGCCCTACTCAACCAAGTAACTCTGCTATCTGAGCCTTCAGATCTTAATAAACGTGAAGCTATCCATTTTTTTGGTCACATTCAGACACAGAGAATTTAGCTGAACTGTCTTCTAAAATACCAATCAGCTTTCATAAAAATAAGAATGGGGGCTAGAAATAACCTAGATTAATTTAAATACTATAAATGTCAGTTCTAGATATGTATTGGGCCTTTTAAGTACAGTCTAGGGCTATGCCAACATTAGTGGAATAGTGTAGTAGCTTATGGTAGTGCAAATCCAAATTGAAGAAGAGATTTTCAAATTGTTGAGCAAATCTGAAAAAAAAATTATAATCCACTATTCAGGGAACCAAACGTTTCCATGCTTATGTGATAGCAGTGTTCCAATATTTAAGGGGCTGCCACAAAGACCTATTTTCCAAAGCACCAAAGGCGGGACAAGAAGCAATGGTTAGAAACTAATCAAAGAGAGATGCAACCTAGAACTGAGGAGAAATTTCCTGGCAGTGAGAACAACTAATCAGTGACTTGTCTCCAGAAGTTGTGGGTGCTCCAGCACTGGAACTTTTTAAGAAGAGATTGGACAGCCATTTGTCCAGAATGGTATATGGTCTCCTGCTTTTGCAAAGGGTTGGACTAGAACAGGGGTGTCAAACTCGATTTCATTAAGGGTTGTGTTTGACCTAGGGGGGCCATGGTGGGTGTGGCCATGGTAGGCGTGGCCAGCTTGACATCACTCATGTCAGGGGCACCTGTGGTGGCCCGAGCACTTTGCCGGTGAAAACGGGCCCCTGACTTCCATTTTCGGCTGCAATGGCCTCCTGCAACCGTCTGCCAGTGAAAACAGAGCTCGGGAGGGAGCTCCGTTTTTGCTGGCAGAGGCACTGTCAGCCGGTCCTTTGCTGTTTCCAGGGCAGCCCCGTGGGCCAGATCTAAGCACCCTGTGGGCCGGATCTAGTCCCCGGGCCTTGAGTTTGACACCCCTAGACTAGAAGATCTCCAAGGTTTCTTACAACTCTGTTATTCTGTTATACATCCATGCCCCACTTTTCCATTAAGTTTCTCTGCCTTCCCAAAACTCAATTAAATCCCAAGAGATAGCATGAGTTGATTTTTTTAAAAAAACAACAACAACTCATAGATTACTACTGAAATGTTATTATATCATAGAAACGTTGCAGTAATGTTGAGTCTGAATCAGGGGTGAAATGCTCCCGGTTCGCTCGTACCTGTCGGTTGCCGTAGAGCCGGTCGCCAAGGTAGCGCGAGGTGCTGCCCACCCACCAGACACCGCCATTTGGGTTCTTTTACCCTCTGCGCATGCGCAAAGCATTCTGTGCATTCGCAGAGGGTAAAAGAACCCAAATGGCGGCGTCCGGGTGGGTGGGCGGTGCCTCGCGCTACCTTGGCGACCGGCTCTACAGCGACCGACAGGTACGAGCAAACCGGGAGCATTTCACCCCTGGTCTGAATCAGGATATAACTACAGAAAAAAATTAGCTCAATGTTTCATCTATGTTGCCAATTCAAGACTTAGAGAAATTAGCCTTTTCCCAGTTTTTAGATCCAATATCCCCACAAAACCAACCAGAAATAGTTTAAGCCTTTCAGGCTTATCATGTCCAAGTTTGAAGTAAGCTTTTAAAAAATTGATTAACTATGACACATTTAAAATGATTGTGCAAATTAATTTCTGAATTACACCATTAGAACCTAATTAATTTCTCTGCTCTGCAAAATAAAGATATCACTGATGAGCACCCACTGTCTAAATCCATAAAGGAAAGAGAATGCTGAACTGAAGACTCCATTAATGTAAAAATTGATTTTTCCATTTAGGTTCTTTGCGAGAGGTTTCCTCCCACCCTTACAGCAAAATGCATTTATGCTCCAACAGAAATGGGGAGTGGGATGAGCAGACTAATTTATACTTCCACTGCTAATCAAAAGATCATAAATGCTCATTTCAACCCAATAATGTCATTATGGAGGTTGTTAAGGTTGATGTTGCCTTGGAAACATAAAATACTGATGCGTTAATTTGGACATTTGCTCTCCTTCTGTAAGCTCAATATGGAAAGGTTGAATGTACACTGTCAGTTCAGTGTTTAGAAAAGGTATCATTCATATGGATGCCACGCCCATGAACCCAACTACTTCCAATCCCTTGAAAATCAGTTCTTCACTCTTCCAGGACTCAATTTGGAGATCATAGAAGATATGGCCTCCTACCAAAGAATCGTGGTGGCACAGTGGTTGGAATGCAGTATTGCAGACTGACTCTGCCCACTGCCAGGAGTTCAAGCCTGACTGGCTCAAGGTTGACTCAGCCTTCCATCCTTCCGAGGTTGGTAAAATGAGGACCCAGATTGTTGGGGGCAATTCGCTGGCTCTGTAAACCGCTTGGAGAGGGCTGTAAAGCACAATGAAGCGATATATACTGTAAGTCTATTGCTAAGTGCTATTGCTACCTTGTCTTTCTTACATGCTGAGAGGTCCCAAATCAGAATATTAATTCGAGCCCTTCCTTTCCCTTCCTCTGTCACCTCATTCTGTATTATTATAGAGCCATGGTGGCGCAGTGGTTAGAGTGCAGTACTGCAGGCTACTTCTGCTGACTGCTGGCTGCCTGCAATTTGGCAGTTCGAATCTCACCAGGCTTAAGGTTGACTCAGCCTTCCATCCTTCCGAGGTCGGTAAAATGAGGACCCAGATTGTTGGGGGCAATATGTTGACTCTGTAAACCACTTAGAGAGGGCTATAAAAGCACTGTGAAGCAGTATATAAGTCTAAGTGCTATTGCTATTGTTATTTCACTTCTAGATTTTGATTTTTTTCCCCTCCACTGAAATCCATGGGTGTGCGCTTCAGAGAAACACATGCAGGTAGTCCTTGACTTATGACCACAATTGGGACCAGCATTTCCATTGCTAAGCAAGACAGTCATTAAGTGAGTTGTGCCCAATTTTACAAGTTTTTTTGCCATGGTTGTTAAACGAATCGCCACAGTAAAGTGATTAATGCAGTCATTAAGCGAATCCAGCTTCCTCCATTGATTTTGCTGGTTGGAAGTCAGCTGGGAAAGTTGCAGGGGTGGGCTGCTGGGGGTTCGCAGGGGTTCAGGAGAACCTCTAGCTAAGATTCTGTGCAGTTCGGAGAAACCCCAAATCCCACTCCTGGCTGGCCCTGCCCACCCCGCCCCTCCCAGGAGTCCCCACGCGGCCCATTTTCGATGCAGGTAAGTGCAGGGCGCGTGCAGAAGCTCGGGGAGGGCGAAAAACAGGGCTACCGGAAGTTCGGAAAAGCCGGAAACGGGCCTGTTTCCGGCCTCCAGAGGGCCTCTGGAGCCTGGGGAGGCCATTTTCGCCCTCCTGGAGGCTCGAGAAAAGCCTCCGGAGCCCGGGGAGGGCAAAAACACCCCCACACACACACCATGGTGCAGGAGGTTAACTAGGCCATGCCCACCATGGCCACGCCCACCCAGTAACTGGGCAGAGAACCCCTTGCTAAAATTTTTGAAGCCCACCCCTGGAAAGTTGCAACTCGTGATCACATGACCCAGGGATGCTGCAACCATCATAAATATAGGTCAATTCCAAGCAACCAGATTTTGAAAATGTGACCATGGGCATGCTGCAATGGTTGTAAATGCTAGGACTGCTTTTTCAGTGCCATTATAACTTTGAATTGTCACTAAACAAGTGGTTGTAAGCAGGGGTGAAATGCTCCCGGATCGCTCTTACCTGTCGGTCGCCGTAGAGCCGGTCGCCAAGGTAGCGCAAGGTGCCGCCCACCCACCCGGATGTCGCCATTTGAGTTCTTTTACCCTCTGCGAATGCACAGAATGCTTTGTGCATGCGCAGAGGGTAAAAGAACCCAAATGGCGGCGTCCAGGTGGCGTCCGGGAGGGTGGGCGGCGCCTCGCGCTACCTTGGTGACTGGCTCTATGGCGACCGACAGGTAAGAGCGAACCGGGAGCATTTCACCCCTGGTTGTACGTCAAGGGCTACCTATACACAAACACACACACACATCTTTAGAAGAACTCTTCTGAATATACCTTTGAAGTAAAAGTATTCTTGGACAAGGAATCCAGTTCCTTAGATGGGGCATGAGGAAATTGCTTCTCATGACTAACCCTGAAGACCATCTGTCCAACAATCAATTTTTGGGAGCAACTCTCCCCAACCTGGAGTTGTCAAAAGGAAAGATGGTCTCTAAAAATTTGCAGAATTGCTTGCAAACACCTGGTTACAGAAAATTCCTTCAGAGTATTTTCTCAGTGTGATAAAACATATGAAGAACGGTTGCAGAAATTGGGTTTGTCTGGTGAAAAGAAAGATTAGGGGTGACATGTTAGCAATGTTCCAATATTTGAGGGGCTGCCACACAGAAGAGGGGGTCAACCTGTTTGCCAAAGCATCAGAAGGCAAGACAAGAAACAATGGATAGAAACTAATCAAGGAGAGAAGCAACTTGGAATTAAGGAGAAACTTCCTAAAAGTGAGAACAATTGACCAATGGAATGGCGTGCCTCCAGAAGTTGTGGGTGCTCCATCATTGGAGGCTTTTAAGAAGAGACTGGACAGCCACTTGTCAGGAATGGTACATGATGTCCTCCTTGTGCAGGGGGTTGGACTAGAAGACCTCCAAGGTCCCTTCCAACTCTGTTATTCTGTTCCCTTGAAGAACAGATTCGGAATATCTCATATACTGTGTTAGATTTTTCTTGAGAGGAGAAAGAGATTCATGCATGGTCTCTTCATCGGTGTGCTTTCAGTGGCTTGCTTTCATTACGAAGCATCTCTACAGGACTTAAAGACATCAGTTTTTATATCACATCCCTATTTATAGTTGCACTGTACCATTTAAGGGGGTTGATTTTTTTTTGACTGATTGCCTGTATATGCAGTGAGCTGTTTTAAATTTTATGCTCTGCTCTAGAAATCTGCTTGCTTGCAGAGCCACTGGGATAAGATGGATGCAAGTGCTTTAAAAAGAAACCAGGTACTCCATCTTGTCGGAAAAGTTTGCCAGGCAAAACTGCTGTCAGAAGCACTGCAGGAGGAGTCCTGGAGGAGCCACCTGTGCCAGTTTTCTAAAACTGAACTACAAGGTGAACCTGTGTCCTAGTTTACAGAGAAAAATTCTCTAACTGGATGCTGAAGTTGGTTCATCTATTGGAAGGCATTGACTGTCCATAGAACTGCCCAGTCCAAGAATGGGGTAAGACAGATGTCCCACCTTGGCAGCTTTAAGACCTGTTGAAGTTCATAGGTCTTAAATTTGCCAAGGTTGGACACCCCTGGTTTAAGATGAACAATACTCAGAAGAGAAAGTTGAGGGTTGGATGTAGCCAATAGGGACCATTCAGACAGCATAGTTATCACCTGGACACTCTTTTCCACAATGTATATATTCTCAAGGCTATTCCCACATGCCATTAAATTTCTGTATTTTCTCCATTATGATAACTACATTTTTCTAATCAGCTTCCAACTTCTAATATCTCCCTCTGCTCTCATATTTTCATTTAGATCTTTATCTGCTAGACCCTGGGAACTTTCCCTTCTATCCTCCTCTTTCTTCCCCAGCATTGCTTGCTATAGCCAGTGCCTTCATCCATGTTCTTGGATTCTGAAGTCCTCTTTGAAGACTTTCTATCTAGGACATCCATTGCCTGTCTGCTGTTTTGAAGTGATGCCTTGTCTTCTTCTTAACCTTCACACTTCTCCAGAAACTCTTGGTGGTAATTCTTCTCCACCTCTGATTCCTGGTTGCTGTTGCCTTTGAGAAACTCTTTTGCCCACACATACTAGTCACTTTTCTTCTCTCACACAGAGATAAATGTTTGTTAGGGCTTCTGAGTACATCCAGATGTTCCTGGTTCAGTGAAGGTAGGATGAGAATGTGGTCTCTATTGGAACCATGCCTTCCTGTTCTCTCTGAGTTTTCGTCTGTCCTGAAACTTCTGTGCCTTAGACAGTTCTCTTTCACACATACACAAAATCCTTACTTCTCACCTTCACTTGGTTTCAGTGAAAGTTCCAGCAATGCTTTCTTTATGATGGATACCTCCTTATCCCACTGTTTGATCTACTGAATGTATCTTCATTCACTAAATATCTCCTGAGCATTCAGTTATTGAACTTTTCTGAGATTTTTATTTCTCATCTACTTGTTCTTTTCTCTTTTTTTGTTCTTCTTGTCTTTTCTTCACTTCCAACTACTGCCAGCAAACCATTCTGGTACTGTAATGAACTTATCAGCTCCATCTTACACCTTTTAGAAATGCAATTAAGTATGTTCCTCTAGACATATTTTTCTGGTGGTTGAAGATTTTTGTGAAGGTCAGGTAAAGGCTGTCCGTTGGAATTTCTTCTGCATCCATTCTCTGTCACTGCATGTGTTCAATCTTTCTCTCAATAATTTCACATGTTAAGAAGATCACTAATTAAAATGGATGGGATTTTTTTTTACAGTTTTTTTTTTTTTGTTAAAAAATGATAGACAGGAAGACTTGCTTTCTTAACTCAGGCAGTGAACAGAATAGATTATAACTGCTCCATTCTCTCTTTTCGTAGCTTCTCCATTGCATCCCATGCATTTAACTTTAGCATTAACTTTCTACATTTCTAATATTCTAATATTCCTCTCATGTATATACATATGGGATTAAGAGTAGAAGGGCTTAGACTAAGTAGGCTGGATAGTTCTTGTGGCTGAAACTAGACATCAAAATGGCTCACAATCTTTTGTAGTTAGAATCATGGAGGACACACACTGCATTTCAACAGATCGTTGTCTCGTGCATCTGTTTCTTAAAAAAAAAATCACCCTTCATCTGCTGTGCTCAGCTTTGCCACAATTATTCAGTGTTCTCAACATAAACACAAGCAGTCATTCAGAACAATAGTTTTAAATTAATCAAAAATAAGCCTGCATTTAACTACAGCATTCCACATTTGTATCTCTCATTCCTTCCATGTTACAAAGGAAAAGGAAGACAACTATCGATCGATTTAATTTTTTTTTAATTAATGCATTAAATCCAGCTTCTATTGCACAAAGGGCTCACAGAATGCTGCAAAAATAAATTAAGATATCAACATCAATTAAACACATGCCAGATATTCAGGAGAAAAAAACACAGAAAAGCACCAGCAACAGGGAAAACAGAGACATGGCCATGCTTGTATATCATGCTAAGTTATAGGAGTGGATAACTCAATGACCAGAGTTCCTTCTACAGTTTGTTTAACACAACTTCTCCACCAAGATTTTTGACTTGTTCTTATGAGTGATGGATGTCAAGAAGAAACTAAGGCTTCCAACTCTGGATTGTTACTCAAGGAGCCAAAAGTCCTTTTCATAAATCATGTTTATGGGGAAAGATTCCATATTTCATTTAGCCACTTCCATTGAACATACCCTAAATCAAAATTCCAGAAATGTCTAGCTTAGCTGATCATACATGAGAACCATGAAAACAGAAGGGGACTCCAACCCTCTTCTCAGTATATAAATTCAAATTAAAATATCCCTAATAGATTAGACTTGTAGTGAAGGGCCTCCACCACTTTTCTGGATAACGATTTCCTCTGTTGAAACATTCAACCAGAATTTTTCTTCCTGTGATTTAAATTCCATGTTTTGTGTCCTGCACTCTAGAAAGAAAAAGAACAAGTTCTGGCCTTCTTCCAGGACAGGTGACATCCTTCCTGTTATATGCCAATATCCCTATGTCTTTGTTTGCTTTATCCCTTTAAAGCCTAACATTCACACAAACTGTCTTCATAAAACTTTGTTTCTAGTCCTGGATCATTCTAGTTGTCTTTGTCTGAAACATTTAACTTTGAATCTTTAAAAGGGGTTGCCCAACACCAAACATGGTACTCACGGTGGCAGTTGACCAATGCAACCACATTGTCTTCTTTTGCTGTTCTTCAGTTTCCCCTCATTGAAGAAAAAAAAAGACCTTGTTCATCTTGAAGTCTTTCTTCTGTTCACTTTTCGTACTATGGAATCCTACTTATGATTGCTCTGAGTTCATTGAAATGTGCTGTGTTTTATTTTTTTAAGTCCAGGATATTACACGGTAATATTACACTACTAACCAGAGCATACAAAACATTTGCTAGATCAATTCTTGAATACAGCTCATCTGTCTGGAACCCACACTACATATTGGACATTAATACAATAGAGAATATCCAGAGATATTTCACGAGAAGAGTCCTCCACTCTGTTGTGGTCCCCCAGCGGCCTGCGGAGCTGGCAGCAGAGTCGGACAGTGAGGAGACTGGGGAGGAACCTGGGCCAGGCCTGGAGTCTGGAGAAGACTCGGTGCCAGAGGCAGGGAGCCAGACAGGGCCATTGGGGAGGTCTGTCCCGCCTTCAGAACCTCCAGAGACTGACATGAGTGAGGCAGAGGAACAGGAGGAGCCTGTTCTCAATGCGCGTAGGCGCAGAGCTGCCAGAAGGCAAGAACAGTTACAGAGGAGAAGGACTACTCGGGAGTAAGGCTTGGGGATAATTGGCCCTCCCATAGGCTATATTATTCAGGAGTAAGGCTTGGAGATAATTGCCCCCTCCCATAGGCTATATAAGTGGAGAACACGAAAGGGTTCGTTGCCGGAAGCAACTCAGTTCATCTCTCCTTCTCGTCATTGCAACTCGGATTCAGTTTTTGTTCCTGTTTGAACTTGCCAAGTTTTCCTGCAAATTGGTCTTTGGCAGTTGGCCAAAGAAGAGCAAGGTTTGTGTGTGTTATCTGCCTTTCCCTGAAAGACTTTAGTCTGATTTGTTTTCCTTTGTTAGGACTTTTATCTGCCTTTCCTTGAAAGACTTTAGCCGGACTTGCTTTACTTTGTTTGGACTTATGATGACTGCTAATGAAAAATAATTAGCAGCTGTTACAAATAAAAGACTTGCTTTACTTTGTTTGGACTTATGACGACTGCTAATGAAGATAATTAGCAGCCGTTACAAATAAAAGAGGTTTGTGCCGTGTTATTTAATCAGGAAGCCTAGGTCAGAACACACTCCTCTGTTCGCAACAGAACTTGAAATTTTGGGCCTAGACAATTTAGAACTATGCCATCTTCGATCTGACCTAAGTGTAACACACAAAATTATCTGCTACAATGTCCTACCTGTCAATGACTACTTCAGCTTCAACCGCAACAATACATGAGCACACAATAGATACAAACTTAAAGTGAACCGCTCCAAACTCAATTGCAGAAAATATGACTTCAGCAACAGAGTGGTCAATGCCTGGAATGCACTACCTGACTCTGTGGTTTCATCCCCAAATCCCCAAAATTTTAACCTTAGACTGTCTAATGTTGACCTCAACCAATTCCTAAGAGATCTGTAAGGGGCGTGCATAAGCACATCAGCGTGCCTACCGTCCCTGTCCTAATGTTTCCTTTTATTCGTATTTATTTCATGTATTCAAATCATGTTTATACTTATATATATTATCCAATACGTGTTTGACAAAATAAATAAATAAATAAAAATATGCATTCTGCTGCATTCAACTTTATTTCTCTTAAAACTAACTACTCCAGCAATATATAGCGGTTTCTCCAAATGTTCTTACCACTTCTGCTTGCTCAACTCAGTCTTCCCTATTACAGGTAGTCCTCGACTTACAACCACAACTGAGCCCAAGATTTCTGTTGGTAAGTGAGACATTGGCTAAGTGAGTTTTGTCCCATTTTATGACCTTTCCTGCCAACATTGTTCAGTGAATCATTGCAGTTTTTAAGTTAGTAACATGGTTGTTAAGTGAATCTGGCTTCCCCATTGACTTTGCTTGTCAGAAGCTGGCAAAAGGGGATCACATGACCCTGGGACACTGCAACCGTCATAAACATGAGTGAGTTCCCAAGCATCTGAATGTTGATCACACGACCATAGGGAGGCTGCAATGGTCGTAAGTGTGAAAAATGGTCATGTCATTTTTTTCAGTGCCGTTGTAACTTCGAACAGATACTAAATGAACTATTGTAAGTCAAGGACTATCTGTAGTTAGGATTGTGCAGTGCTTCAGTTTCAAGAGGGGAAAGGTGTTTTGAAGCACACGTGTGTGCATATAGCTGTGTCTGTCTGCCTGCCTGCCTGCCTGGTTGTTATAACTTCTAGGATCATAGTGCAGCTCCAGAGGTAGCTACACAATCTTTGGGAAAGATACAAATGGTCCAAGGTCACCTAGTTCAGGGGTCTCCAACCTTGGCAACTTTAAGACTTGTGGACTTCAACTCCCAGAGTTCCTCAGCCGCTGGCTGAGGAATTCTGGGAATTGAAGCCCACAAGTCTTAAAGTTGCCAAGGTTGGAGACCCCTGACCTAGTTGACTCTATGCCTAAGGTGGAGCTAGCAATAGCAATAGCACTTAGACTTATATACCGCTTTACAGTGCTTTACAGCACTCTCTAAGCGGTTCACAGAGTCAGCATATTGCCCCCAACAATCTGGGTCCTCATTTTACCCACCTCGGAAGGATGGAAGGCTGAGTCAACCTTGAGCCGGTGAGATTTGAACCGCTGAACTGCTGAACAGTCAGCTGAAGTAGCCTGCAGTACTGCACTCTAACCACTGCGCCACCTTGGCTCTTAGCTAGAATTCTTGGTCTCCAGCACAGCCCTAATACGTATCAATTACAAAGATGCTTGATTCTATTTTATTTTTCTCCACCTTCTGAAGGAGATGTTTCCTAGTAAGACAAGTCTGATCTTCATGGCCAGGTTTATCTCCCAACAGATGTTAGAGTAAATCACTATTACTTCATAACGTCTTGAAAGAATTTTTGAAAACCACCATCCATATCTTCTCCTTAATTGGGCAGGTGACTTTAGACACCAGCAACTGTACTGCTTTCATTTCTTTCTTCACTTCTTTTTACCCGGATGGTCTCTATGGTGTTGTCAGCTTCACTTACTTGGATTTGTAACTATGAGCATATACTTTTAACTTGCAGTGCAACTCACATTTACTATTATTTCTGTTTCTTTTGAACAAATCTTATCCTTCCATTCATGTATTGCAGTCATGGGAGTTATCCTGCCAGGCCTCTTTTATACATATTAAATCATATGTGCACTTCTGTACTAAGAATTCAAGCTCAGCTTCCTTATTTCACATTCTCTAAGCATCAGTGTACAGACAATGAAGACAAGCTTTATCAGGCCATGTGCTTTCTGACTGCCTTACTGCATATTACTTAATTTAATAGTTCAATATCAGAAAGTTCCCCCCTTCCTTTTTCAATAACTAATCTCAAGGTAGTAGTCCATCATTTAACTAACTCAGACCTCAGTCGCAGAAATTAAGTCTCACATCACCATCATTTTCATACTCCGCCATTCACCCATAATAGGACTGTGATTCCCAAGAGAGTGAGTTTTATACATGGCCTTGTGAATGAAGGCAGAGGGCTTGCACGTGCATAGTGCAAGAACCCTGGTGGCGCAGTGGTTAAAGTGCAGTATTACAAGCAAACTCTGCCCACAGTCTGGAGTTCAATCCTGACGGGGTTCAAGGTTGATTCAGCTTTCCATCTTTCCGAGGTTGGTAAAATGAGGACCCAGATTGTTGGGAACAATGTGCAATATGCAAATAACGCTTCTACATTGTAAACCAGCACTAGAGAGTGCTGTAAAGCACTATGTATATAAGCCTAAATGCTATTGCTACCGGTATTGCTACAGTTGGCACTCAGCCCCATTCTACTTGTACAAGCTGGAGGAAGTTCACAAGATTCGTTCATCATTTTAGCGGCTCATAGCAGCACAACTTTTGAGAATCTCCAACTTATAGCATTCTTCTTTCCCTTTCCTTTCTTTTTGCATGATCTAGAACAGGGGTTCCCAACCCCCGGTCTGTGGACTGGCAACGGTCCACAGCATGCCGCAAAATCATGCCCTCTCCAAAAAACCTCTCTCCACGGAACTGGTCCCTGATGCTCAAAAGGTTGGGAGCTGCTGATCTAGAAGGATGGATAGAGAGACCACCTGAACCATCAGGGACTTGAATTCTTTCCTTGGAGATGTTTTTGAAAACTTTCTTTGCCGTATCATTTGTCATCCTATGAATTTGAACTGGAAGAAATGTCAGTAGAACTGGTACATCTTGGGTATTTTTCTGCCCCATCTTAGATCCATACTCTTGGAACATTTGATCAGCTGGTGATTCCAGTCACGATACTGCTTAGGTTTTTTCACAGTAGTGAGTCACCGGCTACCAGGGTATTTTTCTTTGTCTTCTTACAGAATATAGCTATATTCTTTGAATCCTTAAATAATCCTGTTCCACTGGGTTTTTATTTTCTTCCCCTAAAAGCTAAGACCTGTTCTTCTTTAAAGCCTGAAAGTTGGTCTTAAGGTCCTGCACTGCGGGATAACTTCTCCATCTCCTGCTTCTGACAATCACTTTTCTCCACAGGGTTTGCATCTTTGTTTATTTCCTCATGAAGAGTTGCTTCCTCTTGCACTCCTTTGCTGGATCAGATAAATCTTCAACCTCTCCCTTCAGTTGAAATGTAATTATTCACTTCTCCAGTCACATGAATTTTTCTTCATTGTTACAAGCTTGCAGTTGCTATAAATATATGTTGGAGGCAGAAACACATGTCGCAGTCATTGTAAATCATGACTGCAGACACCTCTCAATTTACTTTCACTCTTGTTTTGGAAGACATCATTGGTGCCCCTTTCTTCTGTTCTCTTCCTTAGGCTGCCAAGTTAGTGAAGTATCCACCACAGGCTTACTACGTATGATTTATCTTCCTTTCTTATCTCTTCTTCCTGTAGATTCTTGTTAGCTCTCCCACTTTTCTTAACTCATTCAAATATTGCACAGATACTTGATGCCTGAAGAGGCACAGTTCTCCCTTAGACACAGGACCATCCAATAATTACTGTCACCTCTTACAGTGTCATTGCTCCATCCGAGCTTGTGGAGGAGGAGGAGGAGGAGGAGGAGGAGGAGGAGGAGGAGGAGGAACCAGGACTGTCCAACGGGGATGGCACATCTCCCTTGGAATGTTTGGAGAGGCCAGGGGCTGAGGACGATACTCCCTCAGGTGTGGGGGAGGTGATCGACCAGACGGAGAGCTGCCTGCCCTCACAGACACTGGGGAGGTGATCAACCAGACAGAGAACTGCCTGCCCTCACAGACACTGGGGAGGTGATCAACCAGACGGAGAGCTGCCTGCCCTCACAGACACTGGGGAGGTGATCAACCAGACAGAGAGCTGCCTGCCCTCACAGACACAGGGGGAATCGGCTACAGACAGACAGTGGAACTGATAGGCAGCAGATCCCCTCTGATGAGGAACAGCTGCCTCCCCCACTCGATCCAAGGGCACGGAGAGTAGAGTGGAGTCAAGCTCAAAGGAGGACTGTGAGGCTACTTGGGAGAAGGTCGTCCCACCCTCCTCACAAGGAACACCTGGTGTAGGTTGACTTAAGGAGAAGCTGGGGGGGTGAGGAGTTTGTCTTTGTCAGGAACAATTGCTTATTTTTGCTTACAATCCCCCAGCTTTGACTTGTGCTCTTGCCTGTACCTTGCCTTTGCCTTGAAGACTGGCCTTTTGCCTTGTGGACTTGCCTTTGGTCTTGTGGACTTGTTTTACCCTGTGGACTTGCATTTCCCTTTGAACCTGGACTCTGGACCCTGCCCCATCAGCTTGCACCTTCTCTTTGGATTTTCTTTATTGTTTACTGGCTTTGGGGGACTGAGGGTGGCTGCCTTCGGGGTAGTGTGGGGTGGAGCCTTACCAGCTGTTGTAGGGCCACTTGTTATGGCCTTCAATCAGAGCAATAAAAGACTCTATTGACGCCTGCCTCTGCCTAGGTGACCTGGCTCATAACATACAGTCACTTTCCTCAGCTTCAGTGAAGCCTCTGCCATTTCTGTTATTAAGACGAGATGGGGCAAGCCCTTTCAGGGAGGCATGGGGCAATCATATGCAAAGCAGGGGATTATTTACAGGCACCTTTAGCTGTCTGGCTCTCTCAGAAAGCAAAGAGATGGAAATGATAGCATGGTCGTCTCAGTGTGTCCTCATGGGTTACAACTGTGCAGCAATGCAGGAGGTTTTTTCAGCTCCTTTTAATCATGTAGAACAGGGGTCCCCAACCCCAGGTCCGTGGACCAGCATTGGTCCGTGACATGCCAGAAACCGGGCCGCACAAACAAGTGAAGCCCCATTTTGCGAGATGCAAGCAGCACACGAAACCACGCCCCTCTGGTCCGTGGAAAAACCCCTCTCAACAGAACTGGTCCCTGGTGCCCAAAAGGTTGGTGGCCGCTGATGTAGAAGGAGCATCTCCTTTTGAATTTCTGTAGTCGCATTCTGCAATTAAGAATAGGAGCAAAGACAGATGTTTGTTCCAGTTTGGAAATCTTGCCTTTCCATTGTGTCATTTTCTAGCTGAAAGGAATTGTTCTAATGTTACCTTCCTCCACTAGAAAAGAAGGCATGTTGGGTTTCGTGTCTATTCTACTCCTAAATGTACTGTGTCCAATATGCTGTGGAGAACCCTGCCTCCCAGAGTCCCACCGCAATCTATATGAATGATGGAAAGTGCCACCTTATCCAGTTGCTCAAACTGCCATCAGCCCAGGCTGATAAATGGCAGCAATTCAAGTCAAGCGCCTATTTTATTGAAGCAAGGACCCATTCAGATTTGTTTAGCTCACTAGCCACGTGGAGTGTGCAAGATTTCATGCTGCAGTGGTGGTCTTCTTGACACCGGATCTTAAGCTGGCAAGTTTGGAAACCAGGGGTAAAAAAGATTAATTTCTGAGAGGCCAATATGTCAAATGTGAGTTCAAACGTCTGTGGCTTATAAAAATCATGCTGTTAGTTATAGTAAAAGGAACCCTCCCCACACATACTAAATAAAGGGCTACCAAACAGGTATTCCTGGTGGGGAAAGAGTTTTAAAATATATGCTGGGATAATACAAGGAGAAAAATATGGGTCAGAATTATCAGCTCAGCTAGTGTGGCAGCATGCATCCATGCCTTACCAGGAGTAGATTTAGCCTAGAGGAACAAAGCCTTATTACCTCCTCTGCTCAAAACAATACTGTAGAATAGAATAGAATAGAATACAAAACAATACAATAGAATAGAATAGAATAGAATAGAATAGAATAGAATAGAATAGAATAGAATAGAATAGAATAGAATAGAATAGAATAGAATAGAATAGAATAGAATAGAATAGAATAGAATAGAACAGAATAACAGAGTTGGAAGGGACCTTGGAGGTCTTCTAGTCCAACCCCCTGCCCAGGCAGGAAACCCTACACCACTTCAAGACATGATCAACACCTATAAGCCACTTGGAAGCAAAGCTTCTTATGACAACTCATAAGTAGGCAGGTAGGATGGAGTAGAGATGCTTCTATGAGAAGCAAGAAGTAGGCAAAGACTGCATAGGATTTCTTGAAAAAGTCAAGAGATTCACAGGAGAAGAAAGGAGATATTTGACAAGGTCACCCACCATACAGATTTAACAAATTAACAGAGTTGGAAGGGACCTAGTAGGTCATCTAGTCCAACCCCCCCGCCCAAGCAGAAGACCGCACACCTCTCTCCTTGTTCAGTTTCCATCCATTATTCCTTGTCTGGCCTTTGGGTGCTTTGGAAAAATAGCTTGACCCCTTCCTCTCTGTGGCAGCCCCTCAAATATGGGAACACTGCTCTCATGTCTCCCCTGGTCCTTCTCTTCACTAGACTAGCCATGCCCAGTTCCTGCAACCGTTCATCGTATGTTTTAGCCTCCAGTCCCCTAATCATCCTGGTTGCTCTTTGCACTTTTTCTAGAGTCTCAACATCTTTTTTATAGGGTGGTGACCAAAACTGGATGCAGTACTCTAGGTGTGGTCTTACTAAGGCTTTATAGAGTGATATTAGTACCTCACTTGATCTTGATTGTATCCCTCTGTTAATGCAATTTAGGATTGCATACATAGAATGGGAACTTTATTCCAGTTAACATTAAAGTATTTGCTGCAGAATCGGCAACATAATTATTACATAGTGTTTAATTGTGCCTATATTCTAATTTTGGACTTCTTGAAAAACTCCAATGAGGTGTCCTAAGATTTCTCTTAATGTTCTCTAGATGTGTTCCAAATGACAAGAGGCTGGGCTAATCAGAATCAAAGCCAATATATTGTAAAGTTGTCTTATTGATATGACCGAGGAAGCATCTAACTCCCACCTGCCTGCTTTCTTACTTAACATCTGATAAGAATAGATCATTGCTTTATGAGCAAATTTACATATCTTGGTTTCTATGAAGAATATTTGTCATTTTCTGTTAGATAAGGCTAAAGAGGTCATCAAGCAGTGGGTTTAGGAGATAAAGTGACAAAATGACTGTCTATGGAGATTCTCAGTCATCCAGGTCATGGTTGTCCCAAAGGTGCTTTCTTCAAGAGGCAAATGAGCTGAAGAAGCTTCTTGGATGAGAAGCGAAACATCTTCAAAGAAAAACCAGAAAGTCCAGTTGCCTCTTGAAAAAGCACCTTTGTGACAAAATGACTGAAAACAAATTACAGGGATCTAGCACCTTGAAGCATATCTATTTTCAATTACTTGTCCATTGGGTTATCTCCAGTATCTTTCTTTAATGCTTTACTTTCAAAATTCTTAAAAAATAAAGTCCCAACCTTTTAAAGACTGGATCCCTGAAAAGTATAGGAGACTAAAGTCATCAAACACATCCTTTTACACTGTGATTCTCAGTTAAGGCTAATTCAACTATAAATTAATCAATTGTCCATATGAATTTTATATTTACTATTCATCTGCTAACAGAGACCAGAAATTAACTTCCTCCGGTGCTAATTTTTGTAGGCTTTTGTGCAGTGACAGTCCAGCATACTGCCATATCCTCCATGAGAATGGATAGCTAAGTATATCATCTAGAATATAAGTGTTGACATTTACTAACCTTAATATCATTATACTTCCACTATGGGTAATACTCTTTGTGTTCTGGTCTGAGTTGTAATATAATTGTCATTATTTGTTGATGTTGTTGACAAGGCTTTTTTTCTCCACTTTAAAAACTTGGCTGAGTCATTGGAGTAGATAAGAAGGAAAGATGGACCTTCCAATGATTTAAGGTGATTTGCCTTGTCCTCTAAAAATTCTTTGACATTTCTATAGTGTCTGGTTTTTTAAAAAACGCTTCACATACCTCTATCCAACAATGCTTGCAACAGGATTGTAATGCTTTCCTCCAGCACAAACAATTTCCCCATTACCTTTCAAACTGCTGAGAGAACAACTTTTCTGTACATGGATCTAAACCCAGCAGCCTTTTCCCCTTTGATCATGTCCTCAAGATGTTGCCCTAATCCAGTATTTCTCAACCTTAGAAACTTTAAAATTCATGGATTTCAACTCCCAGAATTTCTCAGCTAGCATGCTGGCTGAGAAAATCTGGAAGTTAAAGTCCACCTATTTTAAACTTGCTAAGGTTGAGAAACACTTTCCTAAACAGTTCCCCAATCCCTTAAGCCAGGGGTGTCAAACTCAAGGCTCACGGGCCACATCCGGCCCACAGGGTGCTTAGATCTGGCCCATGGGGCCAGCCTGGAAACAGCAAAGGACTGGCCCATGGTGCTCTGCTAATGAAAATGGAGCTCAGGGGGGCCACGTGCGCCCCCCATGCCTCATTTTCATTGGCAGAGGGTTCAAGAGGCCATCCAGGCCAGAAATGGGGCATGTGGGGCTTCATGCACCACCACCCCAGGCTCCGTTTTCTCTGGCAGAGGGCTGCAGGAGGCCGTCTAGGCCGAAAACGGGGCACGGGGGGGGGG
>QLTV01002671.1:909863-920096 GCA_003457575.1 Thermophis baileyi
AAGAAGAGAAAATAGAGAAAAAAGAGAGAAGGAAAAAGAAAAAAAGAAAGAAAGAAAGAAAGAAAGAAAGAAAGAAAGAAAGAAAGAAAGAGAAAGAAAGAAAGGAAGGAAGGAAGGAAGGAAGGAAGGAAGGAAGGAAGGAAGGAAGGAAGGAAGGAGATTATAATGAGAGTGAGGGAGGGTATCAGGGAAGTCCTGCCTTAGCACTTGGCCACCACAGGTGCCCCTGACACGAGTCCCGTGTCACACCCACCATGGCCATGCCACCCCCCCACCGGCCATGCCCCCCCCACCTGTCCCCGGCCTCCGAGGTCAAACACAACCCTGATGCAGCCCTCAATGAAATCGAGCTTGACACCCCTGCCTTAAGCCATTCTGATTTTTTTCCGGTGCTAAAGCACCATTTGCTTCCTTCTCCCTGCACAGATTTTGTCACGGATAAAATCTGAAACACTCTACTGGCCATTTTGTCAATGATGCAGTCACACCTAGGGGTGGGAGCACCCCAAATCCTATTGCACATTTTATGCTTATTCAGGCATGCTGCCTCCCCTTCGGTTCCTGGATATGGTCTTCCAGGAACATTCAGCTTTCAACAATGGGAAAATCCAACTGTTTCAAATTGAGTTCTTCTCCCGGAATCCACTAGGTCTTTGAATCATCTCCCAGCTTGGAGGTTTAGCTATCAACCTGAATAGCAGCTGACTGGAAGTGCCTCCTGTCTACTTTGCTCACACACCTCTACTATTAATATTAGTCAGTTTTGAAAGAAGTCTAATTACAGGCTGGTAATCCAGCTTCCTCTGAGGATATCTTTACAAAACTCTTGTGCAAAGCCAGAGTAGGTTTTGACAGATGTCTAAGGCATCAGTCTAAGTGTCTGTCATAACTCATCTCCTTCTCCCAAAGCCCAACCCACGTTAAGGAGAGGCTGGCATATCCTGTATGCATACAATGTGAGAGGAGAAAAAAACAAAGCTAGAGAAATTTACTTACAATACAAGTAAGAGCAGCATTATTTGCCCGTGGGCCACAATGTTATGCCTGAACAGTGTAATGTAGGATCAACTGCATTGCAAACATGAAAGTCCAATTTTATAGTCCCTTGGTAAGACCGCACTTGGAATGTTGCTTCCAGTTTTGGTAGCCACGATATAAAACAGATGTTGACACTTTGGAAAGAGTGCAGAGACGAGTAACAAAGATGATCAGGGGACTGGAAGTTAAAACACAAGAAGAACAGTTGAAGGAATTGGGTTTGTCTAGTCTAGTGAAAAGAAGGACTAGGGGTGACATGATAGCAGTGTTCCAATATTGGAGGGGCTACCACAAAGAAGAAGGGTTGAGGACAACCTATTTTCCAAAGCACCAGAAGGCAAAACAAGAAACAATGGATGGAAATTAAGCAAGGAGAGAACCAACCTAGAAATAAGGAGAAATTTCCTAACAATGAGAACAATCAAGTTATTCTCCAAAGCATCTGAGGGTAGGACAAGAAGCAATGGGTGGAAACTAATCAATGAGAGAAGCAACCTAGAACTAAGGAGAAATTTCCTGACAGAACAATTAATCAGTGGAACAGGTTGTTTCTAGAAGTTGTAAATGCTCCAACACTAGAAGTTTTTAAGAAGAGATTGGATAACCATTTGTCTGAAGTGGTGTAGGGTTTCCTGCCTAAGCGGGGGGTTGGACTAGAAGACCTCCAAGGTCCCTTCCAACTCTGTTATTCATCCTTGCCTTCAGAATTAGGGTTTCCTGCCTAAGCAGGGGGTTGGACTAGAAGACCTCCAAGGTCTCATCCCACTCTGTTATTCTGATTCAAAGAGAAAAGAACTGAAAGCCAAACAAAGTCATGGGGGGGGGGGGAGAGAGAAAATATTCTATCTCATTTTTTGCTATTTCACTGTCAATTTCTGCCATATCTAACCTTGACCCCCAGAGATGAAAATATAGTTTTCAACTTTGTTGTACACTGCCTTGAGTCATTTTTGGAGAGGTGGGTGGCTATATAAATTAGATAAACAAAATAATAGTTTTCTATAGCAAAAAAAAAAAAAAAGTAAGCCATCTGTAATGCCTTAGTGGTTGAGCTGAGATTTGAAATGAATTTGGCTGTCCCCTTTCATCATCTTAACCACTGACCTGGCAAGTCCCTTATTCACTGAGATCATGGCATTTATAGAACCACTTTCAGGGCAGCCAACCAAGAGGTTGAGAATGAATCATCTTTCCAACACCCGGAAGAATGTTATGCCATTTAAAGAAATCAGTGTTGTCCATAAACCAACATCCTTCCTTAACAAGTGACATCTGGGTCCCACAGGAGAATGCCTGTCCCTTTGTGTAAGCAAGAAAAGTCTTTAGTCAGGGAAACAACTGTTCTCAACTGCCAACAATCACATTCTTTTTCTCCTTTGTAGCACTTTATACTTAATTACGTGTCCCAAAGCAAGTGCTTAATTTCAGCTGTATCAAGGCTGAATTTCTTAATCTGTTATTATATTTACCGCACTAATTTCAGCATCACGGTGGAAATTACATCCTACAATTTCTTTATTTTGAGATTCATTCCTAGGATAAACTTCCTACATACGTGCCCTTGTCATCTCTCTCTTTTTTTTTTTTTTTTTTTTTGACAAGGGTACGGAGAATAACATGTAGACGTACCTAATTATATTTGTAACTATTTTGACATGCATTTTAAAAAGAGAGCCACGCTGCAGGAGCCTACATTAAGAATGATTAATTGTATGCCAAAGAAAGCAGTGAATCTTTTTTTTTTTTTACATGTTATGGGATGAATGTATAACTAGGGGTGGGGGAGAATTGAAAAACTGAGCAACATCAAGCTTGACAGATTTCTAGGCTGTATGGGACAATCTCCATGGTGACAGCAGTGCATATGTGGTATGTTTTCTGCAAAATATTTGCATGTGCCAATGGTTCAAAATTAAATTGGCTGTAAAAAAAACAAGGCAAAGAAGAAAAGGGGGGCGAGTAGAAAAAGAGGACATAAACAGTTGATACTGATTTCAGCCACTTCTTTCGTTTTCTGAAAATTAACATCAAGCAACTTAAAGTGAAGGTAAATGTTTCCCCTGTCCAGTCATGTCCAAGGATAGGGGGCGGTGCTCATCTCTGTTTCTTAGCTGAGGAAGCCAGTGTTGTCTGAAGTAACTTCCATGGTCAGATGGCTAGTATGACTATACGCTGAGGCACATGGAATGTTGTTTCCTTCCCACTGAAGGGGTACCTATTTCGAACTGCATGCTTTCGAACTGCTAGGTCAGGGATGTCAAACTCAAGGCACCACGGGCCGTATCCAGCCCGTGGGGTGCTTAGATATGGCCCGGGGGCCACCCTGGAAACAGCAAAGGACCAGCCTGCAGTGCCTCTGCCAGAGAAAATGGAGCTCGGTTTTCACTGGCAGAGGGTTGCAGGAGGCCGCCCCAGCCAAAAATGGAGCTCGTGAGGGCCATGCGTGGCCCGCCCGAGTTCCGTTTTCACTGGCAGATGGTTTCAGGAAGCCGTCCCAGCCAAAAATGGAGATTGGGAGCCCATTTTCACTGGCAGAGCACTCAGGCCATGACAGGCAACTCCAACATGAGTGACGTCAAGCTAGCCATGCTCACCCTGGCCACGCCCCATGCCCCCCCCCCGAGGGCAAACACAATCCTGATGTGGCCCTCAAAGTTTGACACCCCTGTGCTAGGTAGACAGGAGCTGACACAGGAACAGGAACTCACCCTGTTGTGCGACGCTCGAGTCTCGAACATAGGCTCTCAGCTTTCCAGATTTAACTGCTGAGCCATTATACATACACACACACACACACACACACACACACACACACACACACACACAAGCAACTTAACCTTCAACAAAAATGGAATTTCAGAAATGGTAGTTGCCGAGATGAGACTGGCTCCATGCTTGGCAGTCTTCCGGAAGTCCTTCGAAACATGGTAGATCAAAAGGCTCAGGGTTCTCAAGGAACTGGAGTATTGTTGTTGGTGGCTTCACTGTTTGCAATATCATACCGTGTTTCAATAAGACCCTGTCTTATATTTTTTTGAACCCTGAAATAAGCGCTTGGCCTTATTGCCATGCACTCAAAAGCCCGATTGGGCTTATTATCAGGGGATGTCTTATTTTGGGGGGAAACAGGGAAGATACTCTCTTTTCGTCTTTCTTTAAGAATGTTGATTTTTTTTTAACGTTTTCATGTTTTTAGGGTTGCTTTTTTTTGTAGTATAATCCCTTCACTTTTCAGTTGATTTTTAACAGTGTTTTAATCATCCTTGCCTCCTTTACATTTTTAACTTTTATATATTGTTATGTTTTACTATTTAATTGTACACCGCCCAGAATCCCTTTGTTAGGCAAATGGGCACTTTAAAAAATGTGACGAATAAATAAACAAAGTGAACAATGTGCAAGTATGTACATGTGAACCAAATTATTGATACAGTTATCTATCACGAATGAAGGTGAATATACATGTCCCAGAATAATGTTGCAGGATCCAATCTGGGTCGGTCACCAGAATCAGAGGTTTATTCTTTGAGCTTTCGGACTCATACTGGAGTCCATCCTCAGGGAACCTAGACTTCTGTTAGTTAGACTTCTGCTAGATAGACTAAACCTCTGGTCCGGGTGACCGACCCAGTTTGATCCTGCAATGTTATCTATAGTAGCAGAAATATGAGTAGGTGGCATAGATTTGGTGCACAATATTGTAACACATTCTGTGCCTCTCTGTGATTGATTGATTGATTGATTGATTGATTGATTGATTGATTGATTGATTGATTGTATGGCATGTACTTTATCCGTTACTATCCAGTTTGCCCCCAAATGGATGTGGAGGAAGAACAGAGATAGGTAGGGTTTTGACAAGGCACTATGGTATTCCAACAGACTATTTCATCCACTTTTATTGCTCCTCTTAGAGAAAACATGACACTTATTGTAAGTTCTATTTGAAATGTATAGCATTAATACTTGATAGATTTGCTAGTATCTCTATCATATCAGAAAGGATTTGAGTCCTTGTTTATCACATACATTCCAAGGACATCTTTTTATTGCTAATCTTGAAAGAAAAACCTGTTGCATCACTGGAACATTTTTCCAAACTCAGAATGCCCATCCACTTCCAAGAATAAATTCATTTACAGAAGCAGTTCCTCCATCTCATATTTACAGCTGGTTTGGGTCCTTTAAAGACCCTTGCAGAGAAACAAGCATGGAACAGGCAGACATCTACTAAATCTCCCTTTCTCTTTTCTTGGCCCTTGGTAAGCGAAACTGAACTGCTGAAGCCACACCTCATAAAGTTCTTTGCGCTAAAACTTTCTGCTTTAGGGGAAATGTTTCCCCATACCACCATTGCACATCTTGCTCTATGTCTCATTAGCAGTCTTTGTGGCCGATTGGAAAATGATGAAGAGATGAAAGTGGAATCTAAAGTGACAGGAGATGGATGAGATTAGGCTTCACTGGAAGTTAGGTTAAGTGAAGCGCTCTTTCTTTCTTTCTTTCTTTCTTTCTTTCTTTCTTTCTTTCTTTCTTTCTTTCTTTCTTTCTTTCTTTCTTTCCTGCCTTGCAAAAATTGCCTTGGAATCCCTGCGTGGAATCAAATGGTGCTCTTCACTTCATTCATTGAACAGGAACCACAGGCACAGGCAAACCCCATATTGGTGGTGCCTTTAATACAACATGGGGATTACAGCCCGACCCTTCGGAAAATCCTCAGGGGGAAATCTTCCATTGTTCCCGAGAAAATTCAGTGTCTGAAAAGCCACTTAATCACAATTTGCATCATATCATCCATGACTCTGAGTCTGCAGTGCTTCAGAGTTTTTCAAAGCCTGCATTTTGCTGATAGTTTGCTTCGTTCTGCTCTTCTCATTCACAGTTAACATTCGGATGTATTCTGTTAGAAGTGACTATATTCTAACTTTCAAGAATGCACAATCTTTTTGTTTTCCTGTTAAGAAAGGCCAGGTTCAGATGTCAGTTTTTTCACCTATCTGTATGTCTCTACATGCAAGACAAGGTGGACACCATATACAGCAAAGAAACCATTTAATTTTTGTCTTAGACTGACTACAGAACAACAGAATAACAGAGTTGGAAGGGACCTTGGAGGTCTTCTAGTCCAACTCCCTGCTCAGGTAGGAAACTCTATACCATTTCAGACAAACGACTGTCCAATCTCTTCTTTAAAAACCTCCAGTGTTGGCGCATCCACAATTTCTGGAGGTAAGTCATTCCACCGATAAATTGTTCTCACTGCCTAAAGGAAAGCTAGGTTCTGTAACTGAAACTTTATCCAGTAGAGCGCTATCTAGCCTACTTTACAGAACAGAAAAGTAGTGTCCTAAAGGTTTGAGAGGCTGTGGAAGTAACTTTTTAAAGTTAAAGCACAACAATTAAGGGGGTCATGCAGGTCACCTGATCATAATCTTCTCTCTAGCAGCGGGATGTATTACATATTTATAAAAGTCACAGTGATTAATTCTAAAATTCTGTTTATATCGGTCAATCAGCATGCACAATTACTTGCAAATCTGCACCATCCTTTGTCCTTTTTTAATTTTTAATTTTACATATTGATTTCTAAATGTGTGATTTCTTAGATGGCGACTCCATCTGACAGGTTCTGCATTTTCAACTGGCTAAAAGTGTTGTGATAACTGATAGAGCTGATCGACATCTACAGTCCTTTCTCTCTGACCTTGGTGTGAGAAGTTGGAAAGTCAAATGTTTCAGCAGTAGCTTCATCACAGGAGTGAGCAATAGGTCATCCACACATCCCCTTATCAGTGGCTTGAAGCAGGGGGTGGGTTCTGGATCCTTTTGCTGCCGGTTCGCTCAGGGTTGCGCTGCGCGCGCACACACGCAGCAATCAAAAATTAGCTTCTGCGCATGTGCAGAAGAAAAATCCAAGATGGCGGCGCCCACAGAGACACCGACAGAACCGGCTCTGTGATATCATCGTGGAGTTACTAACGGTTCTAAAGACCCGGTTAGAACCGGTAGGAACCACCTCTGGCTTGAAGATGTCTTTCTAACCATCTTCCTTCTCATCTCCAGGCCATAACCAAGGCCGCCTAACTTTGCATTTAATTTAATCTGTTGTTTAGGTGATATTTTCCATCTTCTGCTGTCAGAAGATTTACTGGATGATGATTTCTAGTGCTTTGGCAGTGTTCATGTTGGCTCAGTCCAGAACTGGGATCTACAGAGTTCCTATCGGTTCCTTCTGGCTGCTTTTTGGTCTGGCCTCCCTTTCAGTCACCAGGCGTTACTCCATATGTCCATTCTGATTTGTGCTGCTGGATTGACATAAAAGTTGACTTCTGAAGGCAGCCGCCTGTGAAATGCTTGGCCAATGTTTTCCAAAACCTAAGTTAGGCTCTTTATTAAAATGTGTTCACAGCTCTCGACAAATAATACTATATCTCCTTCAAAATATATTTATCTCTGTCTCTGGAAAAAAAAAACCTGGAGAGAGTGCTAATGTTTTCTCTTTAGAAAACAAGAATGATCACTACTGTCCTTCTGTCAACCGTCCCGTTGGTATATGCAGCAAAAGAAACTCCTGGGATATTATTTTACCAAGACTATAACTTTACTGATAGATCCATGTAGGCACAGAAGAAGCGAAGCTAGCTCTGAGGTTTTTGTGCGAAAAGCAGCATGGTTAATTTCCCCTTTTCTCCATTTGGGCCACCCATTGCCCATTGTCCACCAATCCAACACATTCTTTTTATTTTGGGAAAACAGCCTGTGCCTTCGGACGGTTCCCATCCCACGGCCTTGAAGTGACAGGATTTTCTCAGGCTGCAAACGGCTCACATAAATTCCTCACCTCCCTCCCAATTCCCAATACATTCGAAGCATTCTCTTCCAGGGGTGGGTTCCGGATTTTCCTACTGCCGGTTCGCTCAGGGACACCACGCGCGGGTGGGTCACGGGCGTGCGCATGCATGCGCAGTACAAAAAAAAGCTGCACATGCGCAGAAGCAAAAAACAAGATGGCGGTGCCTACGGCGCAGCTGAGAGAACCGGCTTGGGGGCGTGGCAGGCCTGGGTCGCTGCCGGTTCTAGCGACCCAGGCTGCCACGTTATTAATGGTTCTATAGAGCCGGTCCGAACTGGTAGGAACCCACCTCTGTTCTCTTCCCCCCTCCCTTCATTTCTGTTGTCAAGTTGCGAGTAGAGGTGCATTACGAGTCAGCCTTGACACCTTTGTGTTCCTTGTGTTAGGAAGTCTGGGTAGGAGTCTGCTGCTAGGTTCATCTGTGCTGCTAGGTATTGATACACTGCTGTTAGTTACATTAGATAGTAAAAGTGGATCATGTACAGACCAGGTGCTAGCCAGCTCTTTATGTTCTTTACCTGCTGTTGAATATCTGCTACGGTGACTGGTTCCAGTTCTGGGAGAGTGTTGTGGTCTTCCCTCAGGTCCTACAGCCACTTTGTACTGATGCTATGTGTCTTCTCTTTCCCCCATATGTTCTTCCAGTACTGTCCAGTTTCTACTGTTGGTAGCTCTGTTGTTACTGTGTTGTAGTTGGGATCTTGGGGTGGTTCCTGGAGGACAGAACACTTATCATCTTAGCCTCTGCTTCTCTAGTACAGTATATCTCCTTAGCTTGGTAGCCAATGCTATCAGTCTTTGTTTAGCAGTCTCCAGGGCTTCAGAAGGAATCAGTAGCCAAGTCTTAATGTTCACACTTTATGTAATTCCTCCATTTGACTAACCTCTCTCTGAGTTGCCTTGATCTTAGCCTCTAACCTCATTTTCCAGAGGGATATCTACTTCTGTTCTTATTATCTCCTCAAGAATCCTCCTCCTTTAGCATCTCCAGGATTACAACGGCTGTAATACCAGTATATGCCAGTTCATTGGTTTGAATTACAGTAGTCCTAAGGATTGTCATGATGGCTCTATTGGCAGTGCTGTAGCCACTGTGCGATCACTGTTCTATGCTAACAGCAATATACAGTATGTATAAAAACAATATTTGCATGATTTCATACGCTCTGCATGTTTAGCAATCTCATAAGATTTCAGGCAATACGAGAGGGTGTTTCAGACCTGAAACATTTCTCCATTTTAAAATGTTCCTGACTTTAGGAATATTTTTCTTTATATTTCTGCAGAGCAACTTTTCCAAGAAGGGTCAGAATAAACTTTTGATTTATGCTTGATAATAATTCCAGGATCTTGTAAGCTTTTTCTTTCTTTTTTTGAGAGACGTCTACTAGCTCTTAGGTCAGGGTTAGACCATCCAATTAAAGAGAGCACATGTCTATAATATATATGGTAAAGTGATATAAATTCAGATCCTCACGTCATGAGGTTACAGGGTAATTGTAACATATGGTCTTATTAAATGCAATTAGCAAGTTCCTTCATCTGCAGTAAGAACATGTAATTGCAAACTATGAAATTAAGACGGGCGACCTCCATGGTCAAAGGAGAGGATGAGATTTTTTCAAAAAGTTTTCGATCTGAATGATGCTTTCACTTGAGAAGATATACGATGGGAAATTTCTGTGACTAAACTTTTGTGGGACTGAATCCACCTTCAAATACACAGGTTCACAAACACTCAGTCTATAGTGCTGTTTCTCAGCCTAACCTCTGAACTAACCTAAACAAGATTCAGCATTTGTACACCCTGTTCATTTCAACTGGAGTGTGAGTTAAGCTCCTAGTTGGGTTAATGAGATTTAAATATGCATAAGTGTAGTCATCTGGGCCTTTCTCCAAGGAAAGCCCACAAAGTTATAGAAATGGAGTCAAGTTCACTTGGCTCTTCCCATAGGCGTTGTGCCAGGATGTTACGTGAGGTGAATTATGACTCAGGCTCTTTACAGAATAACAGAGTTGGAAGGGACCTTGGCAGACTTCTAGTCCAAGCCCCTGCTCAAGCAGGAAACCCTATACCAGTGATGGCTAACCTTTTTTTCCTCAAGTGCCGAAAGCGCCCATAATGCAATCCCCCCCAGTGCCCCCCACCCCCCGTGCATGCACGCGTGACCCACCCTCTCCCGGCACGCGATGGCACGCCCGTTTTTCTCGCTCACCAGGCTTCAGAGCCTTCAGAGCCTTTCTTTCCCCAGGCTCCTAGAAAGGCTCTGGAGCTTGGGGAGAGCAAAAAACGGGCCTTCCCCACCACCTCCGGAGGCTGGAAACAGCCTGTTGCCCGACTC
>QLTV01002671.1:927871-952792 GCA_003457575.1 Thermophis baileyi
TAGAGTACTCATCTCTAATTAGCTAAGTGCCAGAGCCCCCTGTAACAACATTGCATAAAAAAGCATTAAGTGTTGTTAACCTAATCTTGTGTAGCTTCTTCTCTGGTAATATTGTACTTTTAACCAGAGCATATAAAACATTTGCTAGACCAATTCTCAAATACAGCTCATCTGTCTGGAACCCACACTACATATCGGACATTAATACAATTGAGAATGTCCAGAGATATTTCATGAGACGAGTACTACAATCCTCTGCTCGCAACATAATACCTTATGCAACCAGACTTGAAATTTTAGGCCTAGAAAACTTAGAACTACGCCGCCTTTGATCTGACCTAAGTGTAGCACACAAAATTATATGCTACAATGTCCTACCTGTCAATGACTACTTCAGCTTCAACCAAAACAATACACAAGCAAACAATCGATACAAACTTAATGTAAACCGCTCCAAACTCGACTGCAGAAAATATGACTTCAGCAACAGAGTGATCAATGCCTGACTCTGTGGTTTCTTCCCCAAACCCAAAAAACTTTAACCTTAGACTGTCTACTGTCGACCTCACCCCATTCCTAAGAGGTCTGTAAGGGGCGTGCATAAGCGCACCAGCGTGCCTACCGTCCCTGTCCTACTGTCCTATTGTCTTCATCTATCTGTATTCACTTTGATTATGTTTATGATTATACCTATACCTGCTATCTTGTACATGTTTGACAAATAAATAAAATAAATAAAAATAAATAAATAACAGATATGAGTGAATAAATAGACCTGCTTGCCTTGTCAGATGCCATTCATCTTGCTTACTTGGTCCTCCTTGATCATCAGCTCTTCATATGGAGATAGGGGTAATTATTGTTTTGTTTGTAATTAATGTTTCACCAAATGCAGCACCAGTTATATCAGTGTTTGTGAATCTCCGCAACTTTAGCATATGTGGACTTCGATTCCCAGAATTCTTCAGCCAGGATGTTGGCTGGGCAATTCTGGGAATTGAAGTCCACCTATCTTAAAATGGCTATGTTTGAAAATCACTGAGTTTTATGGACCTGCTGCTTTTCAAATTGCTTTGCAAAGATTCTTCGAGACTGACTTCCATTCTTAAAATGCAAGGGCAATTGGATAGAGGCAAGAATTCAGAATGTCTTGGACTGAAATTTAGTTGGGTTAGATGGGAGATGGCAAGTAAGATCAGAAAATGATCACGTTTTCCATTAGAAATACTTCTATCCAATTACCTTTTCCTTCAAGTATCTTTATTTTTAAGAGTCAAGCAAAGTTAGCATTTGCAAAATCTAATAAGCCTTAGAGATGGAAAAAATATACAGGGTACTTCAGAAAATAGTACAAAGTATATGCTATCCAAAATGATGAACTGGCAATTACCCCTGCTTCTTTGCCTTTTTTCAGCCTTTCAACAAAAAAAGACGAATAGACAAGACACAGGCACCACACTACCCCATCCCTAAAGCTTTGACAAATATAGCAGCTACATGTTACTGAAGTGCTTCTTGCCTCGTTCTAACCCTCTTGAAAGCCAGCATGAATTTCCCATTAATGACATCTCTCAGAAATGCAATTAGCCTTCGTTCTTAGCAAAAGTGCATTAGAGGCTTAGAAACTCCACGTGGGTGAGCCTATAAGGCTTAACACATTGAAAACTGCATTTAAGAAAGAAGGGGTAAAAAAAAAAATATGGCCAAAGACAAGGTTCTAATATTACTTAATTACCCTGTGTCGTCCTTAGATGTAACTGAGCTTGGAAGGCTAAATGAAGGCCGCAAAGGGGGTTAAGGTCTGATTTGTTGATAATGGCATCACTTTGTAAGGCAAAATGGGGCCCTGGCAGGACAATCAGGGAGGAAAACAAGTCCAAGGAAATGTCAGAACAAAAATCACTAGTGTGCTTTCGGAAGAATTATTGAAAGGTCCTTCATTCGGCGCGGTGCCCTAGAGGCAGGGGTGGGATTCAGCCGGTTTGGACCGGTTCGGGCGAACTGGATGCTAATTTTACATCTGGTTCGCCGAAGCGGTAGTTGCAAGGACTGGCTGGCCCCTCCCACCCCACCCCACCCCACCCCTCCCAGGAGTCTCCACGCAGCCCGTTTTGGATGCCAGGTAAGTGCAGGGCCCGCGCGGAGGCTCTGGGAGGGCAAAAAACGGGCCTCTTGGAAGTTCCGGAAGTCTGAAAACGGGCCCGTTTCCGGCCCCCAGAGGGCCTCCGGAGCCCAAGCGAGGCTGTTTTTGCCCTCCCGGAGGCTCGAGGAAAGCCTCTGCAGCCTGGGGAGGGTAAAAAACAGTTCCGGAAGTCCGGAGGGCCTCCGGAGCCTGGGGAGGGCATTTTCGCCCTCCCGGAGGCTCTAGGAAAGCCTCTGAAGCCTGGGGAGGGCGAAAAATGCCCCCCGTCATGGTGCAGGAGGCCAAGTAGGCCACGCCCACCATGGCCACGCCCACCCAGCAACTGGACAGAGAACCGGTTGCTAAAATGTTTGAATCTCACCCCTGCCTAGAGGTGAAAACGCTCGCCTCCCACTCGGAAGGTTGAGAGTTCAATCCTAGGCAGTTACAGATGTTTCTCTATCAGGATGCAAAAAGAAAATATCTGTTGTGAGCTCTGCATAGGCATCAGGAAGGGCATCCGGTCAGTAAACACTCCGCTCCATTCAGTTGCCCCAACTACACCACGAAGCAAGGGATTGTAAAACGAAAAGAAAAAAGGGAAGACTCTTCATCCCCAAGATTCCTGAAGAAGGAGATCATAGTTTCACTCCTCTGTAGCCGTTACAGATTTAATATGGCTATATAATTGACCTACACAAGCTCTTCAATTATGATCTACTGGACTTTACTCAAATATAGAAATATAGGTAGTCCTCAACTTACAACAGTTAATTTAGTGAGAGATCGAAGTTACAATGGCATTGAAAAAAGTGACTGACTGTTTTTTACACTTACAACCTTTGCAGCATCCCCATGGTCATGTGATCAAAATTCAGGTGCTTGACTCATATTTATGACTGTTGCAGTGTTCCGGAGTCATCGGAGTCATCAACCTTTTGCAACCTTCTGACAAGCAAAGTCAATGAGGAAGCCAGATTCACTTAACAACTAACTTAACAATTGCAGTGTTTCACTTAACAACTGTGGCAAGAAAAGTCATAAAATGAGACAAAACTCACTTAACAACTGCCTCACTTAGCAACAGAAAATTTGGGTTCAATTGTGGTCATAAGTTGAGGACTACCTGTAACATTGGACAATGAAAGACAGCATTTTATATTGTCTGCAGAAAAAGGATGTCTGATAGAAAGATGCATTCAGGAAGGAGGGATCAAGCACAAAGCTGGCCAGGAGTCACTACACCACTGCAAAAGGGCCAGGATCAACCCTTCCCTTCCCCAAAGATCCTTGGAACTTTATCTAAGTGTTCCCAGGAGTAGGCTGTCAGATTGGGGAGATTCCTGTACTATAGGCAGAACATAATAAAGTTGTTTGCTTGAACTCAGCAAGTGTGGGTCTGATTGTTTACACCTGATAGTATCCTGCTGGCATCCCACCATGTTGTCCAATTGGCAGCAGTTGGGAGAGGCATTGAATCTTAACTCAGTCTATATAACAGAGTTTGAAATTATCTGAGGACAATATAATTTTGACATTATTGCCACTGCTCAAGGAAACCTTAATAACAATTGAGCATCCAGAGTGAATTTTCAAGGGAGCAGATTTTTTCCTGAAATATATCCCAGGAGCAACTAGGATGGGATTCCACTCTTCCTGGCTAATGCTTCCAAGTCATATCACAGCTTTTCACAAAGGAACATCATTTCAATGGGGTTGACATTTTGCGGAAAGTCAGGGTGAACACTGAAATGTATTGTGCGATCTTACCTCTTGAAAATATCAGAGACAAAGACATCTCCTCATATGTCCTACGTAGATGCTTCGGTCTATGATTTCCAGTAAGCAGTTTTGATCACACTTTTATTTCCATTCATGAACAGGTTTTCTAGCCTACTGAATTACAGTATCTGACTATTAATAAATGGGACCATGAAGTGTTCATTAATTATCTTGGGGCTGGAGAACACCATGAATTGCCAAGTTTGTGGATTTAGAATAGCAGAAAACAAGCAAAGATTATTTGGATTGCTTTGAATTGGGCCACTGGCCAACCAAATGGCAACTCTAATTTCATTTGTGTACTGTAAGCATAAAGTGATCTTGTGTACAAATCTACTCAAGGACCATTTCTTAATGTAAGGTTCTTAATGTTTCAAGTTCTTAAACAATAAAAGACGCAATCTTGTAGATGCCTACTGAGAACAACTGACAATCCCTGATGGAGTTGGCATCTCAAGAAGATTGTTCATTACTTTCCTTTGCTTTAACTCTTCTTCCCTAGTTTGATTACCAGTATAAAAGTGGGATGCTCCAAAAGGAATACTTTAAACTATTTGGTTATTATTATTTATTTGGTTTTGGGTACCCTGAAGCACAGCCTCTTGAAATAGAGCATATGCTATTTCTCCAAAATGTTTTTTCTCCGGTGGGACCAGTCTATCAGGGCAACCTTGTCTACCCAATAATGGGATGGAGCATACTGCTTCCATTTTTGCCTTTCAGCCCCAATCCAGGGGCCTTCGCAGGCAGTCGCTTTTGTGACAAACTATTTTTGTGTTAAATTTATGTTTTACCGACAAAGAAATAAAGGGAGACTAGTATCAATCTATGTCAAGCTATTTAGCTCTCATAGCTAGCCGGGCTCGAATCCCATAAGGGTATGGCTAGCTGATGAAAGCTAAATAGTTTGAAATAGTTCTATACCCTTTATTTCTTTGTCGGTAAAACATAAATTTAACACATTTCTCCAAAATGTTCTAGTTTCCATTTCTGGCATCTCTAGAAAAGTTGGAAAAGTGCCTGCTAAAATGTTGTAAAGCCATTGCAATCCCATGGTCCTTTTTTGCATCCCACAGTAAAGCACAAATTGACCAACCACATTTTATCTTAGTGCAGTGATGGCGAACCTTTTTGGCACCGAGTGCCCAAACCGGAACGTGCATGCATGTGTGTGCATGTGCGTGTGTCAGAGCACCGGAAACCCAAAGACCAGCTGGCCGTTGTGCGCATGCCTGGTTTTTGGCTGTTTTTTGGACCATTTTCAGGCCATTTTTCCGGGCCGTTTTCTGGCTGTTTTCTGGGCCGTTTTCAGGCCGTTTTCCAAGAGCAGCTGGCCGATGCACATGTGCGCCGGAAACCAGAAGAGCAGCTGGAAACGGTGCGCTTGCCCACAGAGAGGGCTCTGTGTGCCACCTCTGGCACACGTGCCATAGGTTCGCCATCATGGCCTTAGTGCATGGAGCAAATCCAGCTCACACACTTAGTTTAAGATCCAGTGAAAACCTTGGAAACTGGTTTCACTGAGTCAACCATAATTAAGTTGCCAGTGAGTAATGGCATGCAAACTCCTCTAGAGCTGGCAGTGCTGGGCCAGATGGACCAATGATTCGACTCATTATAAAGCAGCTTCCTATAAAAGCAAAGTCACACATCTTGTCACCTGCTCATGTGGTTGGAGTGAGTTTATACACACATGGTTGGAGTCAACTGCTTTCATAGCAACTATGAAGTTAACTCTGCATTCTTTTTTTTATCCATGTATACTTGAAGAGGGGAAAAGAATATTATCAGGGTAACAAAAAAGAGGCATGTATATCAGCAAAGAACTACTCAGTCTTGGACCAGTTGTCACAATTGCAAAAAAGCATATGTCTATCTAACGTTGTGAGGTGGGAGATCTTGGTATGAGGCTGTGATTTTCATAGATAGCCCCATGCTACTTGAAAGCCCACCCTAACAGGGAAACATACTTGCTACAGCCTAACAATTTATCGGTTTTGCTTGGTTTGCTTTTACTCTTTTATTCTTGGCTTGGAGATTTTAGACCAGAGCCTATCCAGAGGATAGGCCTGCACAGGCTCCTAGATATGGGCAGTATTCACACTTAATCCAATTACTCAACTAATTGTTTCCTGAGTTCACCCAATGCATGGAAGCATCAAGTAACCAAACCAGTTGGGTTCACATAGTATCTTGGGCCATAGAGAACTTAACGAAGATGAGCATGCTGTGAAAAGACACTTGTGAGGCCTTTGCCAGGCTTAATTAAGTGTGTTGTGTAAACTACAGGCACAGGAATGTGAAGAAGGAGACAATAGGTTCTAAACACTGTAACAATGATGTTTCCTTAAAACCTGATGTAATTCCACTCTGGATTAAATGTGGCTTGTTTTCTGGGAGACTGAAACATGGATGGATGGATGGATGGATGGATGGATGGATGGATGGATGGAAGGAAGGAAGGAAGGAAGGAAGGAAGGAAGGAAGGAAGGAAGGAAGGAAGGAAGGAAGGAAGGAAGGAAGGAAGGAAGGAAGGAAGGAAGGAAGGAAGGAACAACTGATTTTTGTGGAGCATACTGATGTGGTACCATACCATATTTTTCTGAGTCTGTCCTTTTTCAGAAGTGCTAGAACAAGGACATTATAAAGCCTGCTAATTGTTTCACTTCTAATAATTGCTGTGAACAGTCTCTGCAGGAGAGAAAGCCTTTCTGAAGACATAATAACAGAGAAGGGGTGGGGGTGGGGGAAGAACCCTGCCTCTGACATAGACATATTGGCCAAATACTGTTCTCTTCATGCTGTTTAAGCACCACAATGGATAACAAATAGCTATTAACATACAGCTCCCTATCACTGGAGAAATGACTACTTTTGGAGGCCAGCCTGCCTTAGCTGTGAACAAAATGCATTATTTATCTCCATTAAATCTTTTTTTCCCCCTCTGGTTTCACTAGCCTTTTAAACATGTGTGGCATGAGAGAAGCTTATTCTATATTGTCCTTGCCTCCTCCAACAATGTCATTAAGGGAAGACTTGTAAACTAATCATAGTTAACCATATAGAATGTTTCAATCAGAGAAAAGATAAGTTTTAGATATCTAGATATGTTCTAGATATGTTTGTGTCTGGGCATCTGTAGGTGTTTCTCTGGGAGATCCTTCTCAGAGTAATTCTTGATTACAATGCAATTTCAAAATCAGCCCTCTGGTTTCTTGAAATGTTTCTTCCCCTGCACAGATGGTTTCGATATGCTTACCACATACTCAAAACTGTGCTAGGATTTCTTTATAATTTCTTTTTAAGGAGGGTTTTCCATCTGTTTTCTTCTGGCAGGAGACGGCTGCACTTATCTAGGTTACCAAGCAGAGTCTGGCTTAGTTATGTCATGGATGAGAGATTGTCACAAAACTCGGGGCAGTAGGTTAATCTGGAAAGTGAAAAGAAGCAAAACGTTGCCAAGGATGCATGGATGCAACCAGGAGTTGATCTTGACTTTCCCTTTTTGTCATCCCGAGGTTATGAAAGTTTTATGGTATATGTCTCTCCATCCCTCTGCAGTCTTCCTGGCTGCATAGGCAATCATAATGAGCCATGATGACATTAAACAATGACACATTCATCAGGATGTCATTCTGCAAATGATGCCATGATGCACTTATTTTATGTCATGATATTGGAGGCAAGGATGCAATTGGTGTAATTTACTACCTGCTCAGTTCCTGGGAGATGCCCATCTCTGTCTGCCTATGTTCCCTGATCTTAAAAACCTTAGGGAAGAGATTCTCATATGATGCCTTCCCTTGGGATTTAACTGAAAGGTGGGAAGCTGGACAGGATGAAAAAGCAAATATTTACCCACCTAGAGACATTGTACAAATAGCATCTGGGGAGAATTCTGAAGGAATTAAATATTTTCTTGACTATTCTAGGGCAGGGCTGTCAAACTCGCGGCCCGTGGACTGGATGCATCACGCGCTGGCCACGCACCCGCCCGGTTTAGCGAAGGGGGGGAAGTCCAGAGGTGAGTTCCTCCTGGTTCAAACCGGTAGCAACCCGCTGGTGACATCACGGAGCCGGTTCGGTCGGTGCCGGTCCGTGGACACCGCCATCTTTTTTTTGGATTTTTTAAAAAAATTTTAATTTTTTTAAATTTTTTTTCTTCTGCACATGCGCAGAAGTCGAGTTTCCGGCACTGCGCATGCGTTGCCATCTTGTTTTTGGCTTTTTGGGGGGGGGGATTTTTTTGGATTTTTCGGCACTGCGCATGCCGGCCACGCGGCATGGGAGGAAGCGAACCGGCAGCAAGGTAAGTTAGAACCCACCCCTGGGAAAATCCCAATACATCACGTGACGACGACGTGACGACGCGAGTTTGACACCCCTGTTCTAGGGTGTCTTATCCAAGGAGAAGGCAACTCAGCCAATGTAAAACTTTGCCAATCTGAAGGGTCTTAATCTTTCCAATACAATTAAATACAATACAATTAAAAAAAAAATCCAAATCTAGAAGTGATTAACAGATCAGGCTCAGTCATGTTTTATGCTCTTAAAAATCTGAGCTTGGTGAAATCCTCAACTCTCAGCCACTCAACTCATAAGCTGTCTGTAAAATGACAGTTACTGAGGTCTACTCACAAGGCGCAGCTATCTGGAGTCATTTGGATTATCTCAACAATCTCTCCTTTCTCCAGAGAGATTTTTCCCATCTGGATCCAACATCCAGCCGTGATTCTCCTCATAAACCCGATCCTGCTGCCAGTAGTATGTCAAGTTGCCACTGCACTCACCGGAAGTCTCCTATATCTCACATTGTCAATATTCACTCCATGTGCAAAGCTAGAATGGTCCACGGTGCTTTTATCACATATAAAAATGCCTTGAGGGAGAATGTCATCCGCCATTGATTCTGTTTCTTCTCAACTCTGTGGAATTCTCTGCTGTCTGCCAGGTAGTTAGCTTGATAGATTCCATTACAAATAAAGAAAAGAAAGGCACCCCCTGGCTTGGCATTTGATTGTATGCTGGAGCCCTGAGGCACAACAAAAACAGATGCTGTCCTTGGGAGAGAAGCCTATTGTCTTCAGCTGGCTCAAACATAACAAAGAAAGAAAAATAACAGCTACATATGCTGGCTGCCATCTTTCTGATAGCAAAGATTTGGAAAGAGAGAGGGGGAGGAGGAGGAGAAGAAGGAGGAGGAGTCGGAGTCCAGTCCTGTTTCTTTATTTCTTTCTAGAATGATCATTTACAGAAAACAAAACTACCGTACATCAAAGCGACAGTGAGTGAAGGATGTGAATATTAGATGGCTAGCAGGAACCTCCTCATTGTGTAGGTACAGCAGTGGATGGCAATTCATTTCTGATCAAAGTTTAATGTGTTTATGATTAAGCTGAAAGATTTGGGACCATCTTATTCCTGTAAAGACATGACTGGATGTTAGGAAGGTCTTTTCCAGAGGGACCTCCTCTCAATCCATTAAATTTATTTCAGTGCTGAGGGAAGATCAAGGCCATTTACTCAAACCTTAGTGTGACAGTGATCATCATCCTTAAATGCATGGCACTGTTGAGTTGCATCATTCTGATGTGTCAGAGCTTAGCATTCTATTACTGGTGAGTTATTTTATTGATTGCATCTCGTTCTCCAACTTACTGATAAATAAATTTCTTGTGGCAGAGAAGTCTGTACATTTATTTCATGATGCATATAGTATGCATGGTTACTTCGACTAAAGGTATAAAACTCACTGCATTCTTTCTGCCTTACTAATTGTTGTATTGTCCTTGATTATTGCACAGTGTGTTCGGTGCTCAGGAAATATGCAGTCAAGTACAGAAAACAAAGAAAATATTCAGCTGGTGGAGCGGAAATTCAAAAAAATAGACAAAGCGTGATTTTTGAGCTTCCCAGTTCATTTTAGATTTTGTTTTCACCTTTGTTTTCAAATCTTTCTTCCTCTAACATTTGCATCCCAATTTTTCTCTAGAGATCACATGCAATATTGAATTGTTGGGAATCGTCCCTTTCATCACGTGCATTGTTAAAGACAGACCCAGTTTGCTGTAGTGGTTCAGACTAGAAACCTGGAGGCAGTGAGTTCTAATTCTCTTTTGGGCTCACCCATCGCTATTGGGTGATCTTGGCCCAATCGCTCCCTTTCAATCCAACCCACCTTACAGGATAATGGTTGTGAGCAAAATAGGAGGAGGGGCCATTAAGTGTGCCAACTTGAGTTGTACAAAATAAAGATGGGATATAAATCTAGATTTAAAATATTTACTGCAATGAGTATTTTTGGAATAGGCAAGAATTCAGCTCTTATGAGTTGCTTGTAATCAATTTGCATTCGTTAGAGTGGATTCAAACATAATTTTTAATCCATAATTATAATATATATCAGAATTACACCAGCGTTTCAGTTTTCAGATGTTTCAAAAGTATTTGATAGAGTGGAAAGTAGCTTTCTTTTAAAAGAATGTTACTGGAAATGGGATTTGGACACAAGTTCACTGATGAATTATAATCACTTTTATTCACCAGCTCAATATTAGCATCAACATATTAGATGCAGACATTTTTCTGATAAATAAGGGCACCTAAAGTGGAAGTTCTCTTTCATCCTTCTTCAATCTTATTTAAGCATTTCTGACTAGAATATTAGGAAGAACAGAAATATTCAATGTCTTAATATAAAAGCAGAACATAATATAATTAATGATACACTCATTTTTCTTAAAAACCCAAATAGAGACGTATTTCAATTGCTGTTTGAATTAAATTTCAAGCAGTAGCAGTTTGGAAATTATGTTCAATAAATCCTCAGCTGTACTAATGAATATTGACAAAAATGGCAAGAAGATACAGAACTTCATATGAATCCAGAGGTTTTAGATATTTAGAGTAATTATTGTAAATAGTTGATACCAATTTTTGAAAAAAAAGTAATTATGGTTCTGTCCTCCCCATGAGATGAAAAAGAACTTAAATTATAGGAATAGTTTTCATTATCATTGCTTGGTAGATTAGCCGCACTTAAAATGCTTACAAATTCTATAAACCTAGTTTTCTATCATACATTAATAATTCCAATTCCGTGAATGTGGCGGTGCAACCGCTTAATGAGGCTGGAACTGCCAGCCAGAAATAGTCTGCACTTCAACGGTTCGAGCCTGGCTCTGCAAGATGGGGTGAGCTCCCGCCACTTGCTCCCCGGCTCCTGCCCACCCAGCAGTTTAAAAGCATGTAATATTGCAAGTAGATAAATGGGTACCACTTCGGTGGGAAAAACCTAGCTGTGTTCGTGTGTGCGGAGAGTAAAAGCCGGCACTGGACCTAGCCGGACGTGAGGTAATGCAACACGAGACGAGGCAAGGTGAGACCGGCAGAGGAGTGCAGAAGAGCCAGCAACCCAACTGCCACTAGACAGCTGGGGTAAGGTAGTTCACCCCCTGCGATGCACCAAAGGTAGGCACACAAGTGCTGAACAGAATGAACTAGCAATTTAGGCTGTCAGGACTGCATTGTGTGTCTAGCATGTGTAGATTTCCTTGATATTGAATCCTAAATGCTAAATAAATAAATAAATAAATCCAATTCCCATTGTAAAAAAAAAAAAAACCTTTTCCAATCATTCAAAATGCTAAACTAACTAGAACTAAGAAACTATACTATATGTTCAAGAGGTGTTGCTATTCCCAATGACCCACATTTGTGAATCTGGGTCATGGTTTAAATTTGTCAGTCATCAAGCCACATATAATGTCCGGGTGAGAATGCAAAAAAAGTACCGCTCCTCAAACTGATATGAATGCTTTCTATACAGAGATTTCTAATATCAGCAAGTTTGTGTTAAGAGTTCTTATTGAGACACACAATAATTCAAGTGGTAAATAAGTACCGTATTTTTTGCTCCATAAGACACTCCTGACCATAAGATGCACCTAGCTAACAAGAAAAAAAATCTCTGCCTCTGCCTCCCAGCGTCCATCCGGTATTCATCTGGCTAGCATCCTTGCAGCAAACAGCAAACAGCTTGGTCAGCTTCAGCACATTATCGCAGCCCCAGCACGTGACTCGTCAGGGCTCTGCTCCATTGCACCCACCACTGGTCAGCTGAGCGACGGCTGGATCCCGGCCTTCCATAGCCCCGCCGATCAGCGGGCTGGCCGACCGGAAACACCGCCATTGCTGCCTCCTCTGTGCCTGCTGCCTCCGCTGGGGAATGCTGGAGCCTTCGCTGCCAAGCAGCTGGTTGGCGGTTGGATTGGCCTCCCAGAATACCACCGATCAGCTGTTCCAGGCGGCGGGGATCGCTGCCGCCATTCGCCGCTGCTGCCTGTCGCCCATATTCGCTCCATAAGACACACAGACATTTGCACCCACTTTTGGGAGAAAAAAGGTGCATCTTATGGAGCAAAAAATACGGTACTTAATTTGATTTACGGTGTAGGGATTCACTCAAACTAGAATCACTGACCGTGACAAGTGCTCTGAACTGCATGCATACGTTGAAGATTTTTTTCAGCCACAACAATTTGAAAAAGAAAAAGAAAAACATTCTATGCAGACTAACAACAAAAAATAACTTTCAACTCTTTGATGATAACAAATAGCATTCAAAGCACTATGGAAATATAATCTGCTCAAAGCAATCTGAGTCAATGGGATTCCTCAGCATTCCTTGAACCTGAAATTTTGCTAGTATCAACCTTTTAATAGAAATTGTAACAACCTTTTAATAGAAATTCTGTGGAATTTCAACATACACTCAGTCATGCACGGTTGAGATAATAGAGGCTAGAATCCTTCAATTTATACACTGGAGTCCATAGCGCAGCATGTACACATGAGTAGAATTCATTGTACTCATTGCGAGTAGAACTGCACTCATAGAGTGCAGAGAAGAGCAACAAAGATGAGTAGGGAACTGGAGGACAAAACATATGAAGAACGATTGCAGGAATTGGATATATCTTGTTTAATGAAAAGAAGGACTAGGGGTGACATGATAGCAGTCTTCCAATATCTAGGGGACTGCCACAAAGAAGAGGGAGTCAAGCTATTCTCCAAAGCACCTGAAAGCAAGACAAGCAATGGATGCCAACCTAGAACTAAGGAGAAATTTCCTGACAGTTAGAATAATTAATCAGTGGAATGACTTGCCTCCAGAGGTTGTGAAGTTTTTAAGAAGAGATTGGACAACCATTTGTCTGAAATGGTATAAGATTTCCTGCTTGAGCAAGGGGTTGTACTAGAAGACCTCCAAGGTCCCTTCCAACTCTGTTATTCATTAAAATTATCTAGAGACAAGGGACAGAAGGTCCACAATGACATGTATAATAGAACATGTATCCTCCTAGTGGAGAAAAGGAGATGAAAGGAGAACACTTCTGTAGGAATGAGGCTGAAAGGAGAACCTAGCAGAACAGAGAGGAAGAATCAATTAAGAAACTCAGTGATCAAGGTCCGGAAGGGGCAAAGAATTTATGTGGCCAAAGCTGAACCTCAATAGCAACCTAGCTAGTGATTTGCCAAATGATCCAAGAAATATGCAACCTTTTCAGTCGCTGTGTTTGTGATGTTCTTTCGGAAAGCATTGTATGCCAAACAGCTTTCCTAAATGCTTGTACTAATAGGAAATATTAGGATGAATGTGCATTTTTCAGGTCAGAAAGCAACAGGATTAAATACATCACCCAACGATCATTTTAGAAGAGATCCTGGCTTTCTTTTTATCAGAGGCATTATGCCAGAATAACTGTTTGCACTCTTGGTCCTTTGCCACCATCTCTGAAGAAAGAAAGCCAGAAAAAAGGTTAAGTTAATCCCAACATTCACTCTTGAGAGAGAATATTAACTACAAATGTAAAGGTGTTAAGAAAACCACCATGGCCTTTAAAAAAATAAGTCTCTGGTTAAATATTAGCTTACTTTTGCCAGTACCTCTGTGTGAAGCAGAAAACATCAGACATGCAATAAAGGTTCAGCTAGTTATAATTTTTAACTGATGAAGTGTAAAAGTAAATGGTTTCTCTTATTTTTGGGTGTTGTTTTATTCCCTCCGGTCCTAACCTAATGGGAAGCCATCTCCAACACCTTCTTGACATCTCTGTACTTACTAGTAATCTTCACTAAAAAGAGGAAGGAGTTGTTCCAAATATATTTTGATGACAAATTTTTACAAGGGCATGAAATGAACATTGGAATAGGAAAAACAAACCTATACTTTTCACAGATAATTTTTTTCAGTTTATCTGTAAAGGCTGGAGATTCTGTGAAGATTATTTGCACAGAGGTTTTCCTGTGACCGATCGCCAGGCTCAGTTCTGTTTATGCTTTATGAATCACAGGGATGCTCATTCGGTTTTTATAAGTATTATTTGTATTGTTTTTCACATTTTCCCGTACAGGGAAGTAAAATAGATGTTTTTCTAATGTCTTATGGAGATTCTCAGTCATCCAGGTCATGGTTGTCCCAAAGGTGCTTTTTCAAGAGGCAACTGGACTTTCTGGTTTTTCTTTGAAGACGTTTCGTTTCTCATCCAAGAAGCTTCTTCAGCTCCGAACTGAAGAAGCTTCTTGGATGAGAAGCGAAATATTTTCAAAAAAAAAAAAAAAACCCAGAAAATCCAGTTGCCTCTTGAAAAAGCACCTTTGGGACATGTTTTTCGTGTGTATTTTCCTCTATGCAACTTAGTATGGTCTTTGAGTTGTCACAAACTTCTAAAGCAAAAGCTTTGGTAAACATCTATATTTTGGATTCTCCCGCCAAGCAGACATCTGGGGCAGGGGTGGGTTCCGGATTTTCCTACTGCCGGTTCGCTCAGGGATGCGCCGTGCGGGTGCGCACGTGTTGTGCGCTGCGTGGGCAGGTCAAAAGGTGCACGCACGCACGCACATGTGCAGTACAAAATAAACTTCTGCGCACGCGCAGAAGCAAAAAACAAGATGGCGGTGCCTATGGCGCCGCCGAGAGAACCGGCTCGGGGGCGTGGCAGGCCTGGATCGCTGCCGGTTCTAGCGACCCAGGCCACCACATTACTAACGGTTCTATAGAGCCGGTCCGAACCGGTAGGATCTGATCTGGGGTCTAGGGATGCTTAAACAGGATATTCTCTATTCTTTTAAATTGTTGCATTTTTCTTCTGTATTATCTTGTAATCATATAGGACGAAAAGCAGTGTGTGTGTGTGTGTGTGTGTGTGTGTGTGTGTGTGTGTGTGTGTGTGTGATTGTTGTTGATAATGATGTTTCATTGATAATTATGTAAAATGTGTGTCACGTATTTGATCCATGGACACCAACTATATATTAACATTACACCGCCCAGATCCCTTCTCTGAGGCAGGTGGTTAAGAAGTGTGAAATATAAATAAATAAATATTAAAACATTTAAATCCCACTATTAAAGAATATACACCAAGTACTTTTCTAAAAAATTAGATGCAGAGAGAAAACCTACTGATCCTCCGGGTTTCCTGCAGTGCCAGAGTCTGAAGAAAGAAGCTGAAAGAAAGCATGTTTACTAAGCATGAATTTCACATACACTGAACTGTAGAGTGGCCTAAAAGTTGTAGAATAATAATTATTATACACACCTCATTTTGCTGCAGCTGTTTTTCTGACCCGCAAAGCAGCAATATTATAGGTGGTTTTTTTTAACCCAAAGGCAAATCTAAAGATATTGTATATTTGCTACTACAAGTTCAATTTTAGAGTAATGCTGAAAACACAACTCTTAGCAAATACCGTATTCATAAATAACGTTTTTAACCTCATATATTTTCACTTCTATATTTGCACAATGTTTCAAGGAAAATGTCATGCTTAAGTTAAGTCTTTCCTTGCTTTAAATATCACAATGTGCTTGTTTTGAAAATATCAGTTTTTCTTAGCATGATGTTGAGGTATCCTCCATATTGGTTAAAAAAATAACTTTCAAGTATTTCCAAAAACTCGGGAGCGCTATTCTTTATGAGGCATACTTCACACGCTTTTGACTCTAAAATCTTAGAGGGAAGGGAAATAAGTCGAAATGTCCAAACAAGGAAATTATGATCAGACATTCCAATATACAGAAATCTAGTGCACAATAATTGAAACAGAAGCAATAGGAGCTGTGGTGGCAGAGTGGTTAAAATGCAGTATTGCAAGCTAACTCTGCTGACTGCCAGCAGTTCGATCCGCATCAACTCAAGGTTGACTCAGATTGTTGGGGAGCAATACGCTGACTCTGTAAACTGCTTAGAGAGGGCTGTAAAGCACTGTGAAGTGGTATATAAGTCTAAGTGCTGTTGCTATTGCTATTTTGCATGTGCCTTGTTTCTATATTGCCGAGGTGGCGCAGTGGTTAGAGTGCAGTACTGCAGGCTACTTCAGCTGACTGCTAGCTGCAGTTCGGCAGTTCAAATCTCACCAGGCTCAAGGTTAACTCAGCCTTCCATCCTTCCAAGGTGGGTAAAATGAGGACCCAGATTGTTGGGGGCAATATGCTGACTCTGTGAACTGCTTAGAGAGGGCTGTAAAGCACTGTAAAGCGGTATATAAGTCTAAGTGCTATTGCTATTGCTGCCCAATTTTGATCCAAATTTTGATCACATGACCATGGGGATGCTGCAATGCTTGTATGAAAACAGTCATTAAGTTCCCTTTTTTCAGGTCACTAAATGAACAGTTGTAACAGTTGAGGACTACCTGTAAACTGAAAAGGAATGTTGTATTAGAATGGAGATGAGGGCTGAGGAACAGTAGCTGAGTTGCACTTTTAATCATCAACTCTCAGTTTCATGGTGTCAACTGTTAAATACAATATTTTTAGCAGCTGCAATATTATTTCTCAACTAGCCTCAAAATAAATGAGAAGCAAGATCTAGCACATAGTTAAAACACTTATAAATGATCCTTGAAATGACTATCTTTAAGTTTATATTCTTCAACCTTACAGGCTGTTTTGTTGAGACAATTGTCTATTCTTCTGCCTCTTGACCAGAGCTGTCAAACTCAAGGCCCAGGAGCCGAATCCAGCCCGTGGGGTGCTTAGATCTGGCCTGCAGGGCCACCCTGGAAACAGTGAAGGAATGGCCTGCAGTGCTTCTGCCAGCAAAAACGAAGCTCGGGTGGGCCGCACGCGGAAGGGCCACACGCCCACCCTGGCCACGTCCACCCCATTCCCCCAAGGTCAAACACAACCCTGATGTGGCCCTCAATGAAATCGAGTTTGACATCCCTGCTTTTGACTGACACTCTCTTTGACTTACTTAGATCCCATTATTGTAATATCTTCTGTTCTGTTGTATCATCAGCCTAAATCAAGTGTGAGGAATCTGTGGTCCTCCCGAATGCAGCTGAACTTTGACCTTCTCAAACCAACCAACAACATGGAAATTGAAACTATCATTCATCATAATCTATTGGTAACAGGTTGTTCGTCTCTGTTCTAATTGTAGCTCCAGCATTAAATCAAAGTGAAGCTTGATGTGAGCGGGTTGGATAACTTTTTTTTTTTTTGCATAAAAGGATTCATCTTGAAATAAAATTTAATTGCAAAAGCATATAATGTTTGGATATGGAGGCAGGACAATTAAATGGGCTAGTATTCAGTTTCACCACATAAAAGAAAGAAACCACTTAAGGTTTCCTTTTTCTCCCTCTCTTTATTTTATAGATTGTCACAACAACAGTTAAGATGGGTTCTGGATTTCCTCCAGCATCTGGAGAAGCTAAGAAATAAAATAGCAGCCAGATATTTACTTCATTACTTCTTCCAGTAACAGTTAAGAAAATAAATTACTTTTTATCTAATGCATTCCTTATGAACTAATTTAATTGTTCCACATCTCGCTAGGCATTAAAAGCATCTGTATCCTAACCTCTATTCCATTAGACTTCTTTGTCAACAATAAATGAAAGAATGCACCAGTCTCAAAGGTGCTTTTTTTCCCAAAAGGCAACTGGACTGTTTTTTTCCTTGAGGAAGAAGAACAAAACATTTTGCTTCTCATCCAAGAAGCTTCATCAGTTGTCCATCAACGGATGATCATCTCCATCATCACGAACTTCATCAATTTCTCCATTGTGAGCTTCTTGGATGAGAAGCGAAACATTTTGTTCTTCTTCCTCAAGGAAAAAACAGTCCAGTTGCCTTTTGGTAAAAGCACCTTTGAGACAACTATCACCTGGACAACTGAGAATCTCCACAGACAAGAATGCACCTGATGACACAAGTCAGCCTTCCTCAACCTGATGCTCACCAGATACTTTTAAGACCTCAAAATTCTCAGCCAGGGTAGCCAAAGTACCTAGTAGACATCAGGATAGTGAACACTTGCACAAGTAAATCATAGCTGACCCCAGAAAACTGTGATAATTTTGGTCAGAACCTATTAGACACATTCTTGGAATTTTATCTAGTTTGCCCTCTGTTCAATGCAGGTTAGTTTTGCTGTTGAAAAAAACACTTATTTGTAAAACAATAGCACTAAGACTTATATACGGCTTCACAGTACTTGTCCTCTCTAAGCGGTTTACAGAGTCAGCCTATTGCCCCCAACAATTTTACCAATCTCGGAAGGATGGAAGGCTGAGTCAACCTTGAGCCTGGTGAGATTTGAACTGCCAAATTGTAGGCAGCCGGCAGTCAGCAGAAGTAGCCTACATCTTTGCAATTTCCACCTAAGTTCTAATATTGATAACCTGAAAGTAACAAAGGACTTTGTTCCATTTCCTATATGAGAACTTGAAGAGTTAATTTTCCCCTTAATTTTCTGCCCTGCAGGCTAAATGTTCTACACATTTTCATAAGTGCACCAGCGTGCCTACCGTCCCTGTCCTAATGTTCCCTTTTATTCTTGATAAGACTGCAATTTCTATGCTGATCTTTAACAATAAAGCGGGGTAGTCCTCGACTTAAGACCACAACGGAGCCCAGAATTTCAGTTGTAAGTTGTTGCCAGCAGGGGTGGGTTCTAACTTACCTCGCTGCCGGTTCGCTTCCTCCCGCACCGCATGTCCGCGCCACGCAGGTGCGCATGCACAGTGCTGAAAAATTAAAAAAGCCCCCCAAAAAAGCCAAAAACAAGATGGCGATGCATACACAGTGCCAGAAACTCGGCTTCTGCGCATGCGCAGAAGAAAAAAAATAAAAAAAATCCCCCCCCAAAAAAAAAATTCCAAAAAAAAAATTCCAAAAAAAAGATGGCGCCGCCCACAGACCGGCACAGACTGAATCGGCTCCGTGATGTCACCGTGACGTCACCAGCGGGTCGCTACCGGTTCGGGCGAACCGGTCCGAACTGGGAGGAACCCACCTCTGGTTGCCAGCCTAAGTGAGGCACCACATGACCAGATTTGATTTTATGACCATTTTTTATGATGGCCATAAGTAAGTTAGTCACTTGTAAAGTGAATCATATGGTCTGTCAGATCCCAAAGAGTGATCGTGCCATTCAGTTGAGAGAAGGGGGGGCCTTGGGTTTGATTTATCAGCATTGCCTGTGTCAATTGACGGTTTACAATCCATACCCGGGCGCCAAGCATCCTGAGATCTCTTCACTTTTGGAGAAGGTTTATGAGGGGCAATGTGGGATGTTTCACTTCAATGGATAACAGAAGATGGTCAGAGAAATGTATGTTTATCCGGTTCCCAGAGCAGTTGATAAAGAAAACATTTTCACACTTGTGTATTGGCTAGAATCTGCATTCTGGCTAATGGGAGGGGTCTCTACTGCTTTAACTCTACCTGCTTTGCCTAAGGGTATTCAGACGTTGCTTTGAATGGAATGCTTTCACTTCTGCTTAATAAAAGATCCTTTTGAACTACATTGGCTCAGAAGTTCTCGCTTTCTTAAGTTAGACGTAGAGGCGATCCTTACATGGTCATTCTTGCTTGCCAGCTAATGTTATTCCAATGCATATTGCTGCTACTTTTTCATGCATTGTTTGTAGTCAGTCTGTGCAGTCTTCTTTCCATAGCTAACTAGGTGGTCCACTATTTCTGCAGCTTCTTTGCTGTCAGGTTGTCTTTTGAATGTTCTTCATGCCAAAACCAAGAAAGCAAGAAAGTATGATGAGATTTTCCATTATGCATGTTTCATATTGTGTAGTATCTTAGTTTGAGCCCTACAATTTTCGACTGATCACTTACTAGATTAAGAGTTTTTCCATACTGGAGTCTTATTTGCCACTGAGATGAAGCTGACTCAAAGAATCCCTTTCTGGATTTCAACTCCTGTCTCCATTTTGGCCACAGTGATATCAGGTATTATGCCTGGACCACAGTTAACTCAACCTTTTGTAAGGTCCCAGAAGTTTCCCCCAGCCACTGAGATGCCAAAGAGAGTGAGACTCGAGATGAGACTTGCAAAAAAGAAGCAGATTTTATTTTTGGCCAAAACAAAATACTAGGTGAAACTATATCCAGAACATACAGACACAATGCATGGAAGGAATAGCCACACCTTGGGGAAAGTATGGGGTCCTTTTATACCTTCAGACATCAGCTTAGTACCCAATTCTGGCCCCCTGGCCCATGCCTTCCTTGTAGCCCTGCATTGGCCATGCAGCAAGGAACAGGGGGCTGAGTGCTTAGCAACACAGGTATTTGCCTGATGTAACCCTGCCAAACCATGACATACCCCGCGCCAGGCACTGAGTTATACACAAAAACAAGTTAACAGGAGTTAGATCACTGGTAGAAGCAAATGGCAGATGTAATTCTAATTCTTAGCAAAGCAATTCTTACAGAAGCGAAACAGCAAGTCATTATTATGTCCCAGTAATTCTACCTATTCTACCATTATTATGTCCCTTCACTTTGATTGGTGTATTCCCCTGCTTCTTTTCCCCCTGCCACCTATGTCTGGAAAGCAAGTGCCAATTTATTAATTTTTCCCTCTGTGCACATTTGAGAACTGGTAAAAAAGAAAAAGAAAGAAAGAAAAGCACCATAGTTTTACACCCCCTTCTCACTTGAGCTAGAAGAGGAAACTTGGCAGAACTGCATTTCACCCTTGAACTACTCAACCCACTTAAAAAAGTAATAACATTTCACCATTGTTAAGAGCCCCAGTGGCGCAGTGGTTAGAGTGCAGTACTGCAGGCTACTTCTGCCGACTGCCGGCTGCCTGCAATTTGGCAGTTCAAATCTCACCAGGCTCAAGGTTGACTCAGCCTTCCATCCTTCCGAGGTGGATAAAATGAGGACCCAGATTGTTGGGGGGCAATATGCTGACTCTGTAAAAACCACTTAGAGAGGGCTGCAAAGCATTGTAAAGCGATATAAATCTTAAGTGCTATTGATATTGTACTTCTGAACTGTAAATTTAAAAAAAAAAGGCTGCCCAGCAAAGCATTATGAAATGGCCATCAAAGTTATGAGAGCAGAGAGCAGCCTGTCAAATCATAGAATCATGATTCATAGGGCGGGAAGAAACCTTGGAGATCTTTTAGTCCAACCCCTTGCCCAAGGCAGGAGTCCTTACACCATCACGGACAAATGGTTGTCCAATTTTTTCTTAACTCCAGCAATGGAGAACCCACAATTCTGAGAGGCAAACTGTTTAATGGACTAATTGTTCTCACTATCAAGAAATTTCTCTATTCCATGTTAGATCTATCTCTGACTAGCTTCCACCCATTGCTTCGTGTCTTGCCCTCCAAGTGCTTTGGAGAATCAATCGATCCCCTCTTACCTGTGACAACCCTTCAATTATTGGAAGTTGGCTATCATGTTACCCCTAAGCCTCCGCTTCATATCTAATTCCCTTAGCCATTGTTCATCATACAGTTGAAATCAGTTGGGGAAATTGAAGCACATGGGATCAGAGGAACATTTGTGTATGATGGAATGAAGCTTAGCAGGAGAGTCAAGCTACCTTGTTTCCACCTTCAGAGAGGGAAAAAGACTACAGATAGTCCTTGACTTACGACCACAATTAAGCCCAAACTTTATGTTGCTGAGTGAGAAATTGGTTAAGTGAGTTTTGCCCCATTTGACGACTTTTCTTGCCACATTTGTTAAGTTGTTAAATTAGTAACACCGTTGTTAAGTGAATCTGGCTTCCCCACTGACTTTGCTTGTCAGAAGGTCACAAAAGTTGGTTCCATGACCCCATGACATTGCAACTGTCATAAATATGAACCAGTTGTCAAGAATCCGAGTGTAAATCACATGACCATGGGGATGCTGCAATGGTCATAAGTGTGAAAAATGGTCATGAGTCACTTTTTTCCGTGCCACTGTAACTTTGAATTGTCGCTAAATGAACTGTTGTAAGTTGAGAACCACCTGTACTTTTAATCCTGAACCAGAAGACTTGGAGGGATCACCTCCCAGGAAACTAGGGATTGTTTAGCGCAATGTCATCTCTTCCTGAAATTGTGGGTGCCCCATCTTTGTACTGTGCCATCCAAGAAGTACAGATTGGCCCTTGGATACATGGAAATTTGTGCCTATAACACAGAAGGGCTAATTTGAATACAAGCTTACCATATGGGACATTCGTGTTTTTCTTGTTCTGTGATAAACTATTTTTCATACATTTGGGAAGATGCTCAGGAACATATGAACCAACTGATCATTACAAAGATCTCTGTTCACATGCTTGATATGCTCCACAGATGCAAGAGATGCTGGATGTTTTCATGTTAGGACACACTGAGTTCTACCTTCCCTTTTTGAAACTACAAAGAACTACAAATTGGCCAAGGAGAACAGAGGAGAAAGAAGCAGTGCAGTTAATAATGTGAGCTGGGGCAGAAGATCATGAAATAACAATGTCTTGGTTTCTAGGATTAGATACTGGGAGGAAAAAGGTAAACCTTGAGGGTTTTTTTTTTAAATAAATCCACTACATGAGTTATTTTCCCTGCAAAAAGATTAGTTCTCTACCACTCAGTATTCCTTGCCATCTTTTGTATTATCCATCATGACCACTTGAAGGTCTTCAAAGAGATAGAAGCTGCAACAGTGGCACTGTCAGATTTCTGGACGATGGATACTCCTCTCCCCAGACTGTGTGTGCAGAAAAGTGAAAATAATAGGTGTGTAAGGTTAACTAAATATTTTCTTCAAAGTTGCCATCTAACTCTTTGTGGGGAACTGGTTATTGTGCTACATGACCCAAATAACTGTGCAGGATTTCCACCTTTTGCAATAAAAGAGAATATATGCAGCTCAGTATTGAACTGTGGAGTCCTTGGTACTTTCAACTCTTGGGTGTTTTGTTTTTTTTTTGCAGACATTTCATTACCCAATTAGGTAGTGCCATCAGTGCCAATGAGTATGGGTTTGCTCCCTACAGCAGGCTACTGTATATTAACAGGGAGCAAACCCCACACTCACTCAGGCTGATGGTGTTACCTAGTTGGGTAATGAAATGTCTGCAAGCAAACAACCAAGCTCAGAGCTTCACAATTTCATCATTTGGCTCCCTTTCGATTTTTTTTTTAATAATAAGGATATCTTCCTTGCAGTACAAAAGTAAAAGCAATTTCCCAGAAGATGTGGGAATAAATGCCAATTTAGCATAGTCAATCATGAGATGCAGCCTCCCACCACTTCCTCATATGTGTATCTGAATGATTCATATCTTTGTCAGCTTTGAGCCAGGTAAGCAACTGCCCTTTAAATTTTCTTTTAATAGATTCTATACCGCTTCTCAGTTTCCTTAAAAATGCATATTAGAAACAGTTAAAAATTAACATTAAATTAGACAGGATTTTTTTTTCCAGTAAAAACATTTCACTCTGTTCCCATCCTACTTCTTTTCATGCAGAGTAGGTAAATTTCGATTTCTACTTCATAGTAGGTGACAATGGGCAAAGATTTTCAGCCTCAAGTATTCCCTGCTTGTGGACATTTTATCAGCACCTTAACACTCCTTAGGGGTGGGGGGAGAATCATCTTTTTTTTCAAAATGAAGAAATGATAAGCATTCACATAACTCAGGACAGCTATTTGCTTCCTTTGCAAATTCGTTTATTGGCCAGATTTTAAGTCTGAACAGAAGTAGATAAATTATTTGAAGGAATCCATAAAAACAGCATTACAACCAGGACCGTGTTACTTTATTCTAAACAAATGCAGTGGGTTTTTTTAAAAAACCAAGCCCAGGCTGGAGCAGGCAAACCTCTCAGTCTGCATTCAACTTGGCTTTTAGAGCATGCAGGTGATGGAAGAGAGAAAGGACTATGGGTTGTAATTGCTATAAAGGTAGTGATGTTGATATCTTCTTTATTATCAGGCTGCCCAGATGTAAAGGGAATCTGTAATATTTATAATGTGTCGTCTGTTATCATAAGCAGCCTGACGTGATGGATGGGAGACAGATTCAATGGTGTCAATTAAGAGGAAAGCGCCTTACAATATTTTTTTCTTTTCCCCTTGCACTGCAGATTCTCTCTTCCAATCCACGAGCATTGGGCAAAACAGGGTCCTTTGTCATATTTTAACATTATTCCTCAATGAACTCTTTTCACTATCTAAAGAGGCCATCCTGAAATCCACTCGTGCTTTATTTAAAGTGACATATTTATTATTTTTATTTATTTTTATTTATTTAGTTTGTCAAGCATGTATGAGAAAACAATTATAAGTATGAACATAACATATAAATATATAAGTATAAACAGGTAAAGTATATGCATAAGAAATCAGTACGAATAATGGGAACAGTAGGACAGGGATGGTAGGCACGCTGGTGCGCTTATGCACGCCCCCTTACAGACCTCTTAGGAATGGGGTGAGGTCCACGGTAGATAGTTTAATGTTAAAGCTATGGAGGTTTGATGATGTAACAACAGAGTCAGGTAGTGCATTCCAGGCAGTGACCACTCTGTTGCTGAAATCATATTTTCTGCAATCAAGTTTGGAGCAGTTTTGTTCTGCACCAGCTCTGAAAAATGAAGAATGCAGCACACACAAAGTCCATGCAAACCTTATTTTGCTAAATAAAGACTACTAATACGCTTTCTTAGTAGTTTGTTAAAAAAAAAATAGTTTCAATCAGTCTTTT
>QLTV01002671.1:960882-972737 GCA_003457575.1 Thermophis baileyi
TCACACTTAGACTTCACAGTACTTTACAGCCTTCTCTAAGTGGTTTACAGAGTCAGCCTATTGCCCACAACACTCTGGGTCCTCATTTTACCCACCTCAGAAGGATGGAAAGCTGAGTCAACCTTGAGCCGGTGAGATTTGAACCACCGAACTGCAGCTAGCAGTCAGCTGAAGTAGCCTGCAGTCAGCTGAAGTAGCCTGTCATAGGAGGTGCCTCCTAATGGAGATAATCACCTCAAAGGCTGTTCCCTGTAGAAGTTTTCCCAGGCTGTTGGCCAGGGCAATTAGGTCTCTAATTCTCACCACAGTGGTTGAAGCAGCTTTCTTCTACAACTGGTAACAGGGCCAGTCCCAAGTGTCTTTTTCTTACATTTACTTTATTGTATTCCATAATAATAGATTACAGCAAATTACTTTGATTTGACACTATAGGTATAATTCATTCCTTTTCCTGTCTAATACAGGATTGGGATAAATAAATACCCGGGCAATGCAGGGTTATCAGCTAGTCTCTCATAAAAACAACTGCTAATAGCCATGAAAGGAAGTCTGCAGAAGCCATCAACAACAAGGGCACACTGATACTAGGTCTAGCCTAGCTTTAAAAAAGAAAGGAGGTGGGCTATTTTATTTATTTTATTTTATTATTAATACTGGGACCAGTAAGCAATATGGTGCCTGGGGATTAAGTTGCATGGAAGTGAATTCCCAATGCCATGAGTGCATGGCATGAGGGGAGGGAGAGAGAGAAATCTGTCTTCTTTTGGCTTCTACATTGTCATCCAATACATATTCTTCTGAAACTCAGAAGGTTTAGCACATGGACTTCAATTGCCAGAATTCCCTAGTCAGTAGAAGTCCAGACATCTTAAAGTTGCCAAGTTTGAAGAACACTGGTTTAGTAGCTGTTCACACATCCTGTGACAAGAATACAAAATGCTTAATTTGATATTTGATGGAAATGTATCAAGGAGAGATCCAACCTAGAACTAAGGAGAAATTTCCTCACAGTGAGAAAGATTAATCAGTGGACTGGGTTGCCTTCAGAAATAGTGGGTGCTCCATCACTGGAAGTTTTTAAGAAGAGATTAGACAGCCATTTGTGTGGAATGGTATCTCCTACTTGGGCAGGGGGTTGGACTAGAAGATCTCCAGGTCCCTTCCAATTCTATTATTCTGGATTCTGATCTACAGGAAGACTTGGTCTCAGCAAGGCACCATACGAAGTCTCCTGTGATTATGATCCACCACTACTTTTAAAAACAGATCAAGTGCTGAAGGAAATTAAACTGGAGGTTATATGGGCTTTCAATCACAGGATGACACATGTGCAAGTGTAATCTGGAGGTTAAATTTATGAGTTAGACATTTGGTTCTTGGGAGAATTAGTATTCTGCATTTTCATAATCAACTGAAAAGAAAGGAAAACAATGAAACAAGTGGGGCATCTCAACATACCCTGTTTTTGTTCACATGATAAAAGAGTCTCCACTCTCAAATTAAAACAATATTTTTATCCCATCTCTGTCCCAAACAATTAGAAAGAATAAACCGGGGCACTTGTCTTTGAGATTTGCAGTGGTTGGCACACAAAGATTTTAAATACATAAAGAATAAAGTCCACTCCTATTTCCATAATGCTGTAAAAAAAACCAGTGCTTGAAAACAATGTATTTATTCAATGATGTCTCCCTTTCTGGGTTTCAAACATGTACTTGAGTAGTATTATTCCAAATATTAATCTCTCATCTCTTTGATTTACACCAAACCACAATTTGACCCTTTCCGTTTTCTTGCAGAAAATTCTCTTCTGCCTTCCTGCCATCTGTTTCTCCCCATCCCTGTTGCTCATATGAAGAAAATGCCTCTCGCTAGAAATGTTGTAAATATAATCCCCCATATTTGATCAATCCTGAATTACTCACCAATCCCAGCCTTCTGCTGTTTCCTGTTATTGTGAGAACTGGATCTGGCAAAATCAAAAGCAAACAGACTGAGACCAAATCATTGTTACAATAACAAAATCTGGGTGTCCCTCTTTCCTCCCAACCCAAAATGTGAGTGAGGGCTTTAGTCTCTTATGCCACCCAGGCAGGAGAGGGAGATACAAGAATTGGGCCTTGTTTCTACTAGAAATAAGGTTTTTCATTTTACACACAGAGGTTGTTTGTTTTGTTCTGTTTTGCTTTTCTTTTTTGGCTTGCTTAGTTTTCCAATAAATGTAATTTATCAAAGAGTTGCCTCCTTAATTATCACAGCTAGGGCTTTCTAGTTCTAATATCAGCTGGGAGAAGTCTGACGATTATTTTGATAAAAGAAATGAATTATTTATTTATTTAAAATATTTATATACTTTTGCTATGCAAACTCTCTCATTTTAATTCCTGAGATAATATTAACACAAGGGACAGCAATGGTTTTCTTTTAAAAAAAAAAACCAGCACTACAGAAATACACTGTTTTTTATCTTGTTTACTGACACTTTTTGCTTTTCTGTTCATATTTCTGCATCCCTCCTCCCCGAAGTCTCTGACTTCTTCCTAGTCACAGAATAACCCAGGGGTGGGCTTCAAAATTTTTAGCAAGGGGTTCTCTGCCCAGTTGCTGGGTGGGCGTGGCCATGGTGGGCATGCACCATGGCGGGGGGGGTGTTTTTGCCCTCCCCATGCTCTGGAGGCTTTCTTCAAGCCTCCGGGAGGGCGAAAACGGCGTCCCCAGGCTCCGGAGGCCCTCTGGAGGCCAGAAACGGGCCCGTTTCCAGCATTCCCGAACTTCCGGTAGGCCTGTTTTACGCCCTCCCGAGCCTCCGCGTGCGCCCTGCACTTACCTGCATCCAAAACGGGCCGCGTGGAGACTCCTGGGAGGGGCAGGGTGGAGTGGGGTGGGGTGGGCGGAGTCAGCCAGGAGTGGGATTTGGGGGTTCTCCGAACTGCACAGAATCTTAGCTAGAGGTTCTCCCGAACTCCTGCGAACCCCCAGCAGCCCACCCCTGGAATAACCCACACTTTATATAGCACTGCCTTCTCCATTTTTATTCCTCAGCAACAATAATCTTGGGAAGTAGGCTGGGCTGAGAGAAGGGGACTCTCCCAAAGTCACCCAGTCAGTTTCTGTGGCTGAGGCTGATTTGTCCAAACCCAACATCTTAACAATTGTCTCAGAACCAGAGGGTTGTAAAATCCAATGCCACTCAGTCGTGCCAGGGTTCAGTTGATGGTGAGAGGAGAGTACTGCCTCCTGCAGCACCCCACATAGTAGGGGCTGGAGGCAGGATTTCTTGTCTCCAATCACCACCAACTGGAACGAACCAGAGGTGGGTTCCTGCCAGTTCGGACCGGTACTATTGAACTGGTAGTAAAAATAGGGACTGGTTCTCCAAACCGGCAGTAACGGCAGTCTGGCCACGCCCCCGAGCTGGTTCTTTTGGCAGTGCCATAGGCACCGCCATCTTGTTTTTTGTTTCTGCGCATGCGCAGAAGCTTTGTTTTAGCACTGCGCATGCACGAAGCACCCGTGAAGCGCCCGCATGGCGCACTACTGAGCGAACCGGCAGCAACGAAAACCGGAACCCACCCCTGGAACCAACCCCATAGAAAGGAGGTGAACCAGCAGAACACTGTGCTGCCCATCTCCAGTCCTCTGAATTGGTCCAGAAGGATGCTATGGTTGATGGTATGGGAAAGTATCAATAGGTCAAGTCAAGCAAGGATGGATGCACCATTGCCATCCCATCCATGCCAGAGATCTTCCAACACCATAAAAAAAGTGTTGGATTTTACTTTGCTAGTCTTGCCGAATATAGGGGGGCTGCTCATCTCTGTTTTAAGGCCATTGAGCCAACACTGTCCAAAGAGATTTCCACACTCATGTAGCCAGTATGACGTCATAGAGGACTGTTACCTTCCCACCAAGGTGGTACCTATTTATCTACTGTACTTGCATACTTTCAAACTGCTAGGTTGGCAGGAGATGGGGTGAGGATGGGAGCTCACCCCATCATATGGCGCTTGGGTCTCAAACCTGGGCTACTGGCTTTCCAGCCGACAAGCTGAGCCACCGTGCCGTCCCTCCAACACCATAACCAATGGCATTTCTGTTCCATTCCAGGTCTGAAACCTGACTGAAAAGGTTCTAGATAATCTGTTTCAACCAGGGTCCTCTAAAGATGTTGTTGAACCACTTTCTCAATCACCTTTTCCCAAAAAAGGGGAGGTTGGATATTGGATGAAAATTGTCCAGATTTGAGGAGTCCAACAATGGTTCCTTTTGGCAGGCCAAAGTCTCTAATAAAATATGGCTTCAGCACAACAAATCCTCCTCAAGAGGTAAAGGAGCAACCTTCTCACTCAAAGCAGAATAAGCCACCACTAAGACCCACCTACATGACACCCCCCCAGGCCACTTTCACGAGCCAGGAGGGACGTGGATCTAAAAGTTGCTTCATGCAACAAAATGAGTGTGCAGGGGAACATTGAAACAATGAAGGAATTCACAGGAAGTTTTCTGCAGCCTATCTTTAAAAGAAGGACATTCTGATTAGAGAAATGCAGTATATGCGGTAAAGACCGCTCTAGATATTTCTTAAGGAAAAGAATGAAAGCCCACAAGGGGGGGGGAGAGAGAGAGAGAGAGAGAGAGAGAAGAAGAAGCAGAAGAATTGTGGGATCATGGAGCATACTGGAAGCGATGACAGTTATGAGAAATCAGTATGCCCAATTAAAGACATACTAGGTAGTGTCAAAGAGGAAACATAAAAGAGTCGAGAAGGACTTTCCTCACAGCCATGTTAATGTGCGTTCCTCTAGTCCTTGAGTAAGCAGAAAATAAATTGTGCTGCCACAACTGCCAAGCCCTAATGTGCTGGGTGATGAGGCTGCAACTGGCGATGCCCTTGCAGCTCCTAATGCAGGACACGTTAAAGGATCACAACTGGTGATGAGCCCCTTTCCCTTTCTCCCGTCGCCCACAGGAGAAACAACCTCTAATCAGTGTCCTTAACATGCGTCGGGGAGCTTTGACAATTGTGAGCAGGTCTCCAATGGGATGGAGGTTTTAGCTACCTTTCAAGTTGCCCGACTGATAGGTCACAAGCCTGGAGGTGATCTCTCTGCTGACCTGTCATTCAAGCTATTTATCAATCTGAGGTTCAGTGTTTCTGAAGGAGCTCTGGAGCTGATTCTTTCGGTGTTCACTGCTGTTGTGAAAGAACACTAAAAGCATGTTGGAGAGTCGTGGGTTAACATTGATGCAGATTATATGTGCATTGTAAGAATTTACTCTTTCTGACATAATCTTTGTGATGACGCATATGCAGGCCAACCCAATGGTCCCTAGGAGAAGCATTCTATTTTAATATAATTCAGCAAATGCAGTGTAATTCCAGCAGTCCTAAGAATAGCAATAGCACTTAGACTTATATACCATGTTACAGTGCTTTGCAGCTCTCTCTAAGCGGTTTACTGAGTCAGCATATTGCCCCTAACAATTTGGGTCCTCATTTTATCCACCTCGGAAGGATGGAAGGCTGAGTCAACCTTGAGTCTGGTGAGATTCGAACTGCCAAATTGCAGGCAGCCGGCAGTCAGCAGAAGTAGCCTGCAGTACTGCACTCTAACCACTGCGCCACCATGGCTCATAAGAAGATTCTATCTTAATGCCTTTTCATCATTCTCTTTCCAAAAGATGAAACCTCTGACTTGTTTTCTTTTACCCTGCCTCAACAGTAGCTTCAGCCCAAATTATTCAGAGCTCTCCATTTTTTTATGCTTGTATTGGCAACATCCTGAAATGAAAGGAACAGTAGACCAGAGAGGACACTAGTTTAAAAATGGAATAGGGAGGACAACATTTTCTTTCACAATACAAAAGCACACAAATAATCTCTTGTTTAGGTGAAAAGCCTCTTCTCTTTCTATGCACACAAACACACAAACACACACAAACACACAACTGGGTCAAGTGACCCGGTCATATTTTTCTTCTCCATTCTTTGCATTTTGAAATTAGCATCTACAGTTGATCTTCAGTAGGCTTGAATGAGGAGAGTACTTTTCCCCATATAATAGCAATAGCACTTAGACTTATATACTGCTTTACAGTGCTTTTACAGCCCTCTCTAAGCAGTTTACAGAGTCAGCACATTGCCCCCAACAATTTGGGCCCTCATTTTACCCACCTCGGAAGGATGGAACATGGAAGGCTGAGTCAACCTTGAGCCTGGTGAGATTTGAACTGCCAAATTGCAGGCAGACGGCAGTCAGCAGAAGTAGCCTGCAATACTGCACTCTAACCATTGCGCCACCGCAGCTCATAATACATAATACTAACCTATAAGATGCCAAAGCATAAGAACATTGTGGTGGATTGACTTAAATACATGAGGCAAATCCTTAGCAAAGACGTCTGTCAGTTTTTGTAACTTAACAATTAGCACAACAGGATTTACTAAATGAGTTGCAAATTTGCAACTGCATTTGTAGGGCATGCTAAGCTTGGTTAGGTTTTGTTCATTGTTATTTCATTTGGCTTTTGTGGCTTAATCTGCCAGGTGACTCCAGCTGAATCTGAGCCAATTTAGCTATGTTTATTTTTTTTAATGATCTATTTATGTATTTGCTTTATTATAGAATACATATAATTTATTATAGAATACAAATAAGGGCTAAGTACAGTGGTGTTTATGCAATAGAAACTGGAAGCTATTAACACTGCGATGATTAAGGTGAATTAAACTTTTCACAATAGAACATTTATATCAATGTTAAATCTGATTTTTAAGAAATAATTGAGCATAAACTTGCTTAAATTGTACAGTCAATGCTAACTATGACATCTGCAACTTCTTAATCTATGTCATTTAGTTAAGCTTAATGCATTATGGAAGCCCCCAAAATAACGCATTAAACATAACTAAGTGTTAAACATAACCAGTGTGTGTACAAGAGCAAACCGTGGATGGATACAAATGCATTCACTAAAGATGGACCTTCTTTGTGTCTCCTGGCAAATGACCTTCACTAGGTGAGGTTGCCATAGACCTGACTGATGGAGGAGGCAGGATGCTATTAGCTATTAGTCCTTATCTGTTCTTACTGCTTTGGCTCTCATAAATATAATTAATGGGAGCCTCTTGTCTTACAAAGAAGCAGCGCCAGGGTTGTCAGTTGGGATCCTATGACTGGCTCATCTCTTTCTTTGAAAGGAAAGTCTCTGCTTCCGTGTAGCTTCAGGCTAGTTCCTCCCCACCTCTTATCCATTTCCTTCCAATCTTTTATGCAGCCTCTTCTTCACTTTATTCCTCAACATGAATCATCCTATTATTAACTTGTGACATCATTAGCTTCTGCTGTCACCAGAGCTGACAGTTCAAAGCCCCCCCCCCCCGAGAGCTCTCTGCAAGGACACAATAAATGAGATCTCTTAATTAACACCTCCCTTAACTAAATAAATTAATTTTATGCTGCTGATAGGTCATCTTCGCTATCTGAGAATGGATTCTCTCCGGCTGAAAGTTCTTCTGATCTGGTTGGCACTTTCCTTTATTAGGAATTTATTGGGGGTTGGGGGAAGGTGGGGGGGGGGTTGGCAAGATTTTGAAAGTAGTAGTCAGAGTTAGTGAGCCATTTTGTGGATGAGGAATTCCCAGAGTCTTAAATGATTGGGGCAGACTAAGATACTGTAAAATATATAAATAATCAATCAATCAATCAATCAATCTGTTTCACACAAACTGGGCTCCAACTGGAATTCATGATAGAATAAAACTGCCATCAGCTAGCACTCATCTTTCCCTGAATAAAAGTGGAATATATGAAAGATAGGAACATAGGCATATTTGGGGAGAGGGGGAAAGGTATTGTCCAGAAAGTTACAGATCTAACGGTTAAGACACCAGGCTAGAAACCAGGAGTTTGTGAGTTCTAGTTCCACCTTAGAAATGGAAGATCGGTGGGTGACTTTGAGCCAGTTCTTCTCTCTCGGCAAAATCCACCTCACAGGGTTCTTGTTGTAGAGAAAACAAGAGGAAGAAGGAGTTAGTTAGATATGTTCACTGCCTACAGTTATTTGTAAAAATAATGATGATGGGATAAAAATAAATCAATCAATCATAAAGAAATTTCACTAGGGAAAGCCACATTTAAGTTTACCTGCCCTGGGATTTCTTACTCATTGCTATTCAGAATTGAAAATAGGTCATTGTATACTATTATTAGTTTTACACAGTAATTTTTGGTAAATAGCTCAATGCGGGCACATCTGCCACAAAGTTGTTTTATGACTAGGTTCACTCTGAATTTAGCTTCTCATAAAAAGAGTACAATTGGATCAGAGCAAAGGGTAATATAACCCAACATCTTATTCTCTAACGAAGAGCAGAGAGATGCTTTTTGGAAATGCACAAACATTGTATGAGGGCAAGAAACAGGGGTGAAATTCAGCAGGTTCGGACAGGTTCTATAGAACCAATGGCGGCAATTATGCGCAGTTCGGAGAACCGATAAATTGCACCACTGACTGGCCCCGCCCCGCCCTACCTCTCCCCTCCCACTCACTCCTTCTCTCCTCCTTCTCGGGTTCATACACACAGAGCAAACATGAGAAGGAGGCGAGAAGCAGCCAGGTTGAATGCTAGAAGACTTGGCCAAACTTGTTGTGTCCTAGCATGGCAAGCCCTATGGAAAATGACACACACACACTGTTTGGCAAATAATATTCTTTAGTACTAATAAACTCCTTAGTAACTAGAGATTAAAGTCATTAAATCATAAGAAAGTCCGTCGTGCCAAAAAGTCCGGAATAAAGCTGGCCAGAATTCAAACCCCCAAAGTAAATAGCCAATTAGTTCCTCTGTTATCAGTGACTCACAGACGTTGGCAAAAAGCCCGGGATGAATTAGTCAACAAAAGGAGAATCCAGAATTTCCAAGCCGTAGAAGTCCCAAGAACAGCAAGAATACAAAACGTTGTTTCCAGCAGTCGGCTTCAGCGTGCTGAAGCCTTAAATAGCCTTAGGGCGTGGCCAATCAGCCTGCAGATTGACACGCGAGGAGACCTCCTTCTACAGAGCCACTCCTGCCTGCGAGCTGCCCTGCGCAGAGCCACTCCTGCCTGCTAACTGCCCTGCGTGCCCTAGCATCAAGCAGAGGCTCCTCCTCTTCTCCTGAGTCACTCAGCTCCCACTGAGGAGGTGCAGAAGACCCTGGTTGGCTGTCATCCTCTGGCACTGAGTCCCCCTTGCTCTCTCACTCGGGTGCCGGGTGCACGGGCCGATGGTACTGTGCCACAACTGCCTCATCGTCCTCGGGATCCCTGAGCACCGGCACGGGACGCTGGCGGGCCACAACAGAACTTTTCTGTCGGTTCTGTGGGCGTGGCTTGGTGGTGCCGCCCCACTTTGCCATGAGTGACGTCAAGTTGGCCACGACCACTCAGTCACATGACCCTCCCACCAAGCCACGCCCACCAAACCATGCCCACAGAACCGGTAGGGGAAAAAATTGAATGTCACCCCTGGCAAGAAACCTCCTTTGTTATTTAACACCTAGCAACTAGGATTCAGAAACGTTCACAGACTTAAATACCTTCCACAAAGTTACAACCCTTGGGTGCCCATTGGAGACCAGGATTTAACTGAATAAATGTGTTTTAGAGGTGAATTTTTAAATTTCTTTTTCTGCGTGAGCACCTTTGGTTCCTTTTTGGGGGGCTTTTTAATATTAGAAAAATCACAAGTCATTGGGAGTCAGTCATTCTTAAATACAGTATAATTAATAAATAACGGATGAATGAGGGTTTTTTTTCTGTTTTCCTTTCTCCTTTTTATTAGTGATTGATGATGAGAGAGAGAGAGAGATGATAGATAGCTCTTTGTGCATTTTATAAACTATTTTACAATGCTTTTATATAGGAAGTGGTTAAAAATTATTATTATGGCTCATCGCACAATCAACCAGATGTTTAGAGTAGATTTAGCATTTTTATCCACCTATCAAGTCCATCTCAAGGACCAGATGTTGTTTGATGGTGTTAAAGATACCGCCACAAGATGTAATCCGTTCCAAGTAAAGCTGCCTTTTGCAATTAACTGATGGTGATTTTGTCAGTGTTGATGGTGTTCAAGTGGTAGTCCAGATGCTTTGAAATTGCACCCTAGGCACCTATTACTGTTGCACTATCTTTGCTTTTTTTTTTTTTTTTTTTTTTTTTTTTGCTACAGTCATGCTTCTATTTGCAAGCCTTTATACTTTGCGGTTTTCTCCAGTTCTTTCTCTTCATTTCTGCTGTCTCCGGGTGTCACAACATCCACTACCCAGACTTTTTTGTCTTTCTTGTCAACAGTTGTTAAGTCTCGGGTGTTGTGTGGCAGATGTTTGCGTGTTTGAATTCTAAAGTCCCAGTACAAACTATGAAAAGGATAACACAACCATACATCAACTCAGCAACAACCAACAGACTGTTACAATCATACAGCTTCACACTAGCATACTAAGGAATTAAATCCCTTAAAAAAAAAAACCTTAAGTGAACGAAAGACCCAGAAGAAGAAGAAGGAGGAGGAGGAGGAGGAGGAGGAGGAGGAGGAGGAGGAGGAGGAGAAGAAGGAAAGAAAGAAAGAAAGAAAGAGAGAGAGAGAGAGAGAGAGAGAGAGAGAGAGCGTCTACAAGATACAATATAAGGACTGTAAGACCCACCATGTAGAATAGACAAGCAGAAGACTAGAAGAGTGCATCCATGAGCACAACTATATAATAAAATTATATAGTAATAATAAAATTATCTGCCACAATGTCCTACCTGTCAATGACTACTTCAGCTTCAACCACAACAATACACGAGCACACAATAGATACAAACTTAATGTAAACCGCTCCAAACTCGACTGCAGAAAATACGACTTCAGCAACAGAGTGATCAATGCCTGGAATTCACTACCTGACTGTGGTTTCTTCCCCAAACCCAAAAAACTTTAACCTTAGACTGTCTACTGTCGACCTCACCCCATTCCTAAGAGGTCTGTAAGGGGCGTGCATAAGCGCACCAGCATGCCTACCGTCCCTGTCCTACTGTCCTATTGTCCTCATCTATCTGTATTCACTTTGATTATGTTTATGTTTATACCTATACCTGCTATCTTGTACCTGTCTGACAAACAAATAAATAAATAAATAAATAAAATAAACTAGCAGTCAGAAAAACACAATGAAAACTCCTGAATATCACATCATGTAGACAAACACAAGCATAGGTTCAACTGGGAAACTGTGAGCATCTCAACCAAATCCAAAAACCCCTTCCAGGGAATTCCTGGAAGTTTGGCATTCAAATAAATCAGCCACCAAAAGTTTACAGGAAGCAACCTCATTAGGTTCAACAGGAACCTGCTGCAGATTACATCCAGAGATGTCATCTGAGTTAAGAAAATGTCCAGAGCAGGTAAGAGACAGACAAGGTTGGGCAGTGGAAAGCAGGGCTAGCAAGCCAAGGGGGCAAGTGTTTTCTCTTCTTTCACTTGGCTCTTCATAATGTGCCTAGACTCCAGGCCCTTGCTAAAGCTATTGTCCCTTTGGTCCCAAAGCAGTGGTGGGATTCAAATTTTTTTACTACCGGTTCTGTGGGCGTGGCTTGGTGGGCGTGGTGTTGCTTGGTGGGCATGGCTTGGCTTGGTGGGCCTGGCAGGGGAAGGATACTGTAAAATCTCCATTCCCACCCCACTCCAAAGGAAGGTTACTGCAAAATCCCCATTTCCTCCCGATCAGTTGGGACTCGGGAGGCAGATAATAGATGGGGGCGGGGCCAGTCAGAGGTGGTATTTACCGGTTCTCCGAACTACTCAAAATTTCTGCTACCGGTTCTCCG
>QLTV01002671.1:974422-987749 GCA_003457575.1 Thermophis baileyi
AAGAAAGATAGATAGATAGATAGATAGATAGATAGATAGATAGATAGATAGATAGATAGATAGATAGATAGATAGATATAGATAGAATTCAACTTTGGAATTTGCTGCCATGAGATATGGGACTAACTACCAGTTTTACTGGCTTCAAAAAAGAGTTGAACCAATTTATTGAAGTCATTATTACCAGCTATTACCCTTGATGGCTGCCTGCTGAGAGACTAGTGGGCTTCCTTGTGTAGTTGGCTGGCTACCCTGAGAACAGATTGCTGGACTAAATGGATCAGGGGTCCAATCCAGCAGGTCGCTATTTTACATTTTTTATGTCTTATGTCCCATTGACATTGCCTTCATCTTGTCCCAGTCTCAAGAGTAACATAAGCTTAAGTCATCCATTGGTCTACTCCTGCTGTTTAATTTGTATGTAGCATTTTCTCTGTCAACTGTAAAAAAAAAAAGGATCAGAATGTATATGATCTGACAGGTTTGTCACCCATTATTTTAGAGACAGGCAGAGGAAGCAAGGCAGGGCAGATCAGCAGTGTGGACAGCACGTTTAATGTCGGTCAGCAGAATATAAAAATCTTAGTCTATTAGAAACTCAGAAGACCCATTAGAATGCCATGGATCTAACATAATGGCAGTGAAAGCAGTTTTGAATGTGCATCAATTTAAAAACAAAGAAATAAGTGGCCTCCATTGAAATACCATGCCAACTATAAACCATGCATTTTTTTTTAATTGGGTGATTGATTTTAAATTGAATTCTTTCTGCAAACCAGTCAATGGTTTTTTTTTCCCCCTTGTTTTTCAAAGCAAGAGCCTGAGTCATGCCTTACTAAGCAGAAGAGTGGGAGGCATGAATTAAATGGAGAATTGGCAGCGTCTAAGGCTGCAAAGTCTGCTGTTTATGAATAGCCTCAAGGAAGTGTAAGATGATTGCGTATTTCCCACCAGAGTTCCATACTAGTAAATTAGGGTACAAACCAGTGGTGGTATTCAGCCGGTTCTCTTCGGATTGCGCAAACCGGTAGCGGCGACTGCGGGAGGCTCCGCCCACCCACCATGAGGTAATGTGCAAGCACTGCGCATGCGCAGAAGGCCGTGTGCCAGGGGTGGGTTCCAACTTACCTTGCTGCCGGTTCGCTCCTTCCCACGCCGCATGGGCGCGCTTCGTGGGCGCGCACGCATGCACAGTAACAAAAAATCCCCCCCCAAAAAAAACAAAGCCAAAAAAAAGATGGTGACTGCATGCACAGTGCCGGAAGTCGGCTTCTGCACATGCTCAGAAGGAAAAAAAATTCAAAAAAAATTCAAAAAAAAATTAAAAAAAATTAAAAAAAAGATAGCCCCCACAGACCGGCACCGACCAATCTGGTTCGATGATGTCATTGTGATGTCACCAGAAGGTCGCTACCGGTTCGGGTGAACCGGTCCGAACCGGGAGGAACCCACCCCTGCTGTGCGCATGCGCAGACGAGGCGCGTGCGATTGTAGGGAGCGTGTGCGCATGCTCACATTTGCGAACCGGTAGGGAAGGTAAGTGAATCCCACCTCTGGTATGAACCTGGACAAAATTCAGCATGTGGTTTAAGCCAATGCAATAATAAGCAAAGGGTTCCTTCACTGCAACTTAATTGTGTCCTCCTTGTTTAATTGGAACTGACAGAGTTACGATTTCTCTCAGAGCCAAAAATCCATGTTTGGATCAGAGTGCGATGTTTATGGGGAATTTATTCATATATATTTTTTTCTTTACGACTTTCCATGCCTTAATTAATGAGTTGGACATGGTAAACGGATGCACAATTTTTGTGACAAGGTGTGAGGAAAATCTATCACATGCAACCTTGTGCTGTTAACAAAATCATGCAGTAGCTCTATTGCCACAAGAGATGACTTTATGTCTTGAATTATATCAGGAGCTACCTAGTCTGAATTTATTTTTGTGCACCACGGCCTATATTTTCCCCTTTTTGACATTCTGTGACCTGGATTATATGACTTTCAGGCACACATATTATTTCCAATCATTCTGAATTCTGAAAGAGGTTATCCAACACATTCAGAAGCCACAAGCTGGAAAAAGCTGGATCAGACTGTGAATGCTAGACAACTTTTCCATAAGTCATTAATCGGTGTTTAAATCCTATACAAGTAGCCCACGACTTACAACAGTTCATTTAGTGACCGTTTGAAGTTACAACGGCACTGAAAAAAGTGACTTTTAACCATTTTTCATACCTATGACCATTGCAGCATCCCCATAGTCACCTGATCAAAATTCGGACGCTTGGTAACTGACGTATTTATGACCGCTGCGATGTCCTAAGCCAGATTCACTTAAAAACCGTGTTACTAATTTAACAACTAACTCACTTAACAACTGTGGCAAGAAAGGTCATAAAATGAGGCAAAAGTCACTTAACAACTGTCTTGCTTAGCAACAGAAATGTTGCGCTCAATTGTGGTCGTACGTTGAGGATTATGTTTAGGGCTCTAGCAGCTTACTCCTAAATAAATATGTACAGGATTTCCAAATAACCTTTTTCTCATCTAGTTACAAATGATGAAAGTTGAGGTTCCTTTGCCTGCTATACAATATTTCCTTTATTCTGGCCAACCTATTTTCAGATGTCTCCCCATTTTAATGAAGGGAGCTGCAGAGATGGTTTGGGCCACATACATTAGTGTTAAATTAATATACTTCTGCTCAACTTGAGATAAAGAACGCTGAACATAAATCCGACATCCTGGCTTGCTAAATTTTAATACCAAATTGCTCAATTAAAAAAAAAAAACCACACGACTGCCATCTGCTCTGCTCGATGAAACCAAACGAAGAGCTATGCACCTTACACACAGGGGTGGGCTTCAAAAATTTTAGCAAGGGGTTCTCTGCCCGGTTGCTGGGTGGGCATGGCCATGGTGGGCGTGGCCTAGTCGGCCTCCTGCACCATGGTGGGGGGGTGTTTTTGCCCTCCCCGGGCTCTGGAGGCTTTCCTCAAGCCTCCAGGAGGGCGAAAACGGCCTCCCCAGGCTCCGGAGGCCCTCTGGAGGCCGGGAACGGGCCTGTTTCCGGCCTTGCCGAACTTCCAGTAGGCCCGTCTTTTGCCCTCCCCAAGCCTCCGCGCGCGTCCTGCACTTACCTACATCCAAAACGGGCCGCGTAGGGAGTCCTGGGAGGGGCAGGGCCAGCCAGGAGTGGGATTTGGGGGTTCTCCGAACTGCACAGAATCTTAGCTAGAGGTTCTCCCGAACCCCTGTGAACCCCCAGCAGCCCACCCCTGCTTACACAGCCCTGTTTCAGTATTGCCCTTTTAAAGGCAATGCCTTTTGTTTTCCTGCCAAAAGAGGAGAGAGAACAAGAGGGGTGAGTTACACTTCAGACTGGCCTCTTCATGTCCGAGCTGGCAAAACATTTTGCGTGGAGCACCGACCTCAGGCTCCAGAGAACGAGGGAGTCTGTTCTTGCCCATTAGCCCGCAGTCATGTGAAAAAGCCATGCTGGGTGGCCAGGTTTTTCTTCACACACTGCTTTTCTTGCCCAAATGCTGCTGAGCAGAGAAAATGCCTCAAGAAAAGAAGCAGAGGAACTGTGAACCATGAAGGCAAAGTCAGAACGGAGAAGCAGCCACCTTCACACCAAGCCTGTGTCTTCTCCACTTCCTTTCTTAACATCTAATTTCGAGGCGTTTTTTTTTTCTTTTCCCACCATATCAAAATACCAGGGAGCATTTTTGTGCATGCAGTTGTAAGAATTATGAAAGTAAATATCGTGCTATGTTGCAAAGAAGTGATTTTAGGAAATGGTATGTAGCCATGATTAAAATCTTTATCCAATAAGAGAATATCTGTAGCCCAGGTTCAACTGTGGAGGCCTTGGTGCTCTCTGAGCTTGGTTGTTTGCTTGTAGACGAGGGGTGTCAAACTCGATTTCACTGAGGGTCTCATCAGGGTTATGTTTGCTCTCGGGAGGGAGTAGGGGCGTGGCCAGGGTGGGCATGGCCAGCTTGACGTCACTCATGTCGGAGTCGCCTGTGGTGGCCCAAGCGCTCTGCCGTTTTCGGCTGGGACGGCCTCCTGCAACCCTCTGCCAGCAAAAATGGAGCTCGGGTAGGCTGCACACGGCCCTCGCGAGCTCCATTTTTGACTGGGATGGCCTCCTGCAACCCTCTGCCAGCGAAAACGGACTGTGAGGTCTGTTTTCTCTGGCAGAGGAACCATGGGCTAGTCCTTCAGTTCCCACAGGCCAGATCTAAGCACCCTGTGAGCCGGATCCGGCCCATGGGCCTTGAGTTTGACATCCCTGTTGTAGACGTTTCATTACTTTCAAACTACCAATGCTAGTGATTGTCAGGGATACTCCCTCTTTACATACAGTACAGAATAACATATTTATTTCCATCATTTATTTATTTGTATCCTGCCTTTATTATTTTTACAAATAACTCAAGACAGCAAACATATCCAACACATCCTCCTCCTCCTATTTTCCCCACAACAACAACAACAACCCTGTGAGGTGAGTTGGGCTCTGAGAGAGTGACTGGTTCAAAGTCATCCAGATGGCTTTCATGGCTAAGGCAGCACTTGCACTCATGGGTTTCCTGCTTTCTAGCCTGGTGCCTTAACCCCTGGACCAACCTGGCTCTCAATTTGGTCTCACTCTGGACACCCCTTCTTAAAATATTATGATGTCCAAAAATCAATACTTGACCAAATAATAACTTCTGCTATGAAGCTTGCATGTACCATCGAAAGATAAAGCAGTTTTTGCCTTCAGAAAGGTAATTTTTACATGCAAAAGTTATGCAAATATATTTGATTAAATAACTGATTCATGAACCCAGATATTAATCAAATCAGATTTCTTTAGCTGGGGATACACCTAATTAATTCTTAATACCTTGATGTATTTCTAATTTAGGTCATAAACCCTTAATAAAAAAGATTACCTTGAAACAAACTCAGAATATTTAATTTTTATTTTAGAATATATCTTAACCATTTATCATTACAATAACCCATAAGTGGTATGCAGGATACAACATGTCTTGCTTTATGGCCCAAATAAAACAAATAAAGCAATAAAGCTTAGGCAGGAGACAAGAAGCTTTTCTGTAACCGTCTAACCAACTAAAGCCATCCAGAGTTTTATTGTATATCAATCTTTTCAATAAACAAATAAATAAAATTTCAGAAGTCATGATCATCAAGTCAAAAGGATATGCAAACAAAGAACCAAAAACAGCCCCAAAGAAAGTTGAAAAGAGTCCAATGTCCAAATTTACAATAAGTTGTGAGTTATTAAATCAGTACTAAATTGCCATAGTGTCTGTTAAGGATAAGGTAACTCAGTTCCACCTTGTTTTAAAGCTTCAGATTTAAAGACAAAACCTTGAACATCAGGAGCCTTGATTAACTCTCTGTTAACCCTCTACTGTGATCCCCGTTTCCATGACATGGCTGAAGAAGGAGGACTGGGTTGAGATCATTTCAGGGGGTGGGTTCCACTTACCTTCCCCACCGGTTCGCATCGCGACGTTCCCTCGTGCAATTTTGCTTCCGCACATGCTCAGTAGCTGCAATCAGCCCGAAACACAGCTGAGGAGCTGATCAGCTGTGCTTCGGGTGAAGGAATAAAGGTCAGTATAAACCCGGGGGGGGCTGGCGGGAGGGCCCTTTTTCAAGCAGCAGAAGAGGAAAAACCTTCCAAACAGTAAAAAAATTCACAAAAAATTCACAAAAAAAGATGGCAGCGCCCATGGACCGGCACCAGCTGATCCACTTCAGTGACGTCACCAGCGGGTCACTACCGGTTCGGGCGATCCGGTCCGACCCGGGAGGAACCCACCCTTGGATCATTTCCCTAATGTTGACTGATTGTATTATTTACAGATAAAACCTTCTTCCTGGCCTCCATCCCTTTGATCCAAGTAATTGGTTGCATGATCAAGACCATAGAAAGCATGATAAAAAAAATCCAATCGTGAGGTTACAAGTGCATGTATCAAACTGACAAGGTTATCTCTCTGCAGAAAGACCACCAATAACCAAAACTGGATGTACAGTAAATGGTTACTGTTATAGAAGCTAGCTAGATCTTCACAGATATCAACACTTTAAAAAAAAATGCAGGTGTGTTTTGGTTCAAGAGGAGTGCAGTGTTGTTAGGGCCTGGGAACCTCACAACTACTTACCCACATCAGCTTATTCACCCATGGACCACTGTTGCATCGAAACATGAGTCAAGAGCAGCCACTGTTCAACCTGATTTAAATCTATCAGAAATTACCCTTGAATTAGAAGAGAGTTATTGAAAAAAAGTACCAGGAATTCCCAACTGAAGAAGATGGTCTAGAAAAGTCAATACCAGAGGTGGGTTCCTACCGGTTCGGACCGGTTCTATAGAATCGGTAGTAACTTGGCGGCCTGGGTCGCTGGAACCAGCAGCGACCCAGGCGTGCCATGCCCCCGAGCCAGTTCTTGTTTTTTGCTTCTGCGCATGCGCAGAAGCTTTTTTTGTACTGCGCATGCACGCTCACACAAAGCACACATGCGTGCTCATGCAAAGCACGCATGCGCACTCGCGCAAAGCGCGCATGCTCGCACACCCCACAACCCGCCCGCGCAGCACTTCCCTGAGCGAACCGGCAATAGGAAAATCCAGAACCCACCCCGGTCAATACCATCAAAGGCCACTGAGATACTGTAGATCAGCGGTTCTCAACCTGTGGGTCGTGACCCCTTTGGGGGTCGAATGACCCTTTCACAGGGGTCGCCTAAGCGTGCGCCAGCCCGCCATCTTGGTGCCACGCCCCCTTTGTCACCTCATCGCGCATGGAGAGGGGGCTAGGAGGGGGTCGCGGCAGCGGGGCGGGGGTCGCGGCATTAGGAAGGTTGAGAACCACTGCTGTAGATCTCCCCTAGCTCTTTCCCAAAGAAGGTACTTAATCAAGGAACCAAGACTGATTTTGTCCCAAATCCAGACTGAATTCAGGTTGGAATAGGTGAAAATAATCAATTTCTTCTACATTGAACTGCTAGGGTCTTCCACTGTCTAGTGTCACCGCTCAAAAAGCCTACTGTTATAGTTCAGAAATAAGTATTTGTTGCTACCATCTATTTTGTAATTGCAGGCGTCAAGGAGGATATTGCATGTACAGCGACCCTGATTTGTCCTGTTGTCTAAGTAGAAATGGCATATCTCTCACAGCCTGCCCCAGAGAAGCAGAATATGTCAGTTAACAAAAGATAATTTACATGGACCAGTGTGATCCTACTGAGTCACTTGACCTTGTGTTTTTATAATGAATGTTATTTTTTCTTTTCCTATAAAGTTTTCCCACAGGGTCTGCTTGGTTTTAATGAACCAAATGTTGATCCATTTATTATAACAGGAATTGACTGACCAGCTTGTCACCCAAGCCTGACATCATAGAGTGAGAGAGAGTGAGTGGCCCACAGTCACCCATTCGGCTTTCATGCCTAAGGTTGGATTAGAACTCAGAATCTCCAGTTTTAATTATGAAGATAGATTAAGATAGGCTGAGAAATCAGATGGCTGTAAATGCATTTATATTTGCCTGCTTTCTCTTAGTGAGAACTGCTTTCTCACTAACATTGAAACCTAATTTAATAAATATTCCTAAAGATTGCCTGACTATGGAAAATTAAAGATTTTAAAAAAATCTTTAATTTTTTCTTAATATATTGCTTGGAAGAGAATGGAGCAACTCCTAAATCTCTTAGTAGTTTCAGTCTATCTGTGGGCATTCATGGGAGACAAAGCTAAGATGGCAGCTACAATAGAAGCCCCACCCCATTTTCCATATATAATGCATGTAAAACAAGCAGTGTCCCACAACTACATCCACCATCTTGATTTTTTTTCTGATTCCCTCACTGACCCCAGGTAGTACTATATAACCTTCACCATATGTTTCTAAAGAAAGATGAGAAACAGGCTTAAGGTTAGTGATTAGCTATCATGAATACAGTCAAGCAAGCAAGCAGGAATTCATTCCCTTTGATTTATTTATTTATCCCGCCGACGCTGCTACCGGTTCGCAGAACCGGGCCGAACCAGGAGCAACCCACCGCTGGTTGGGGTAGTGCGTGGCAGCCATGTTTAGTGAGATGGGCATTCAGCTTTGCAAGTGTTGCATCTCTATTAAAACATTTGCACTGAGGGTCAGTTAATTATGAAGTCAGACTTATACTTTCACTGTTGACATATAAGGCCCTAAAGTACTTGAGAGCAGAATAGCCAACAATGCTTACCTTTGCTAAGCACTAAAGTGTGCTGTGGTTAGAAGGATTTGTAGGAGGTTGAAAACACTTATATTCCAGAATGTTCTCTCCACCATAATCCTGAGGCAGGCAATACTTTATCTTTATGTTATTGAAGATCAATGTCCAGAGCTTCTCTGTGTCAACACTGGCTGTATGAGTGATCTGTTTTTTCTTTCCGTCCCTCCCCGCTTTTTAAATTAAAATTTCCAATGCTTTAATTTATATTTCTACTCTTACATGTATTGTTTTTAATTATGGCCCACTTTGAGCTGATAATAATGACAAATAATTACGGTATATATGAAAATCTACACATATTTATTCTTTCTTGACTGTTCACTCCCAAGAAGCCCAGCATGCTTCTTATATCAACATGCATCTTGTGAAAAATATGGTTCACCCTCTTCTGTTTGAAGTGTCCTGCAGGTCAGAAGAATCCAATATTCCTCCTTACTGTTCTTAAATAACAGAATCAAAGAATTGGAAGGGACCTTGGAGGTCTTCTAGTCCAACCCCCTGCTCAAGCAGGAAAATTTATACCACAGAAAAATATTCTGAGAAAAATTTCTTTGTGAGGAAAATGCAAGCATGTTTGCCCAAAAATTCATATGGATGGTTCATATGTACTAAGGTGTGTCAGAATCTGGTCACATGTGAGATACATATCATGATCAATTGCCAAATTCAGGGCAGCCTTACCCTATAAATCCCCTCATCAATGAATCCCCTGCCCATCCAACAGCATCTTTAAACAAATCAACAAAATTTTGCAGTCTGTTCTCATCTCCTTTAATTTATGTTCAGGATTTGAGCCATGTACAGAGCTTAATGGATGATTCTACAACTAACTTTTCATGCCTAGTATTTCATAGGTACTATCAGATATGTTCAGATGTTCTGTGTTCCAAGATAAAACATTGTGAAATCCTGATTGGCTGTATCTGAACAACACAAATAACCTGTTCCCTTCAAAGCCGGTAAACTCATCTTCATTTCATTCATTCATTCATTCATTCATTCATTCTCTACCCTGCCTTTATTGTTTTTACAAATAACTCAAGGTGGCAAACATATCCAACACATCGTCCTCCTCCTATTTTCCCCACAACAACAACCCTATGAGGTGGGTTGAGCAGAGGAATAATTAACTATTTATTTATTTTTTGCATTTCAGGTATGATAGTTTTACCACTGAGATGAAGGCAGGGATGAAGAAATGTAATTTAGGGCACAGGCATAACAGGTCTTGAGAACACCTCCATCCAAACATCTGTTTTCTTACAATTTCCTGCCCAGCTGTCAAAGGCAACTAAGACAAGCCCAGCTTTAAGGTGTTGCCAGAAGGTGCTCTGTCCACATGGATGCATGCTCCGAATCCCATTTGCTTCGTTGCATACAGATTTATGCGTCACCCTGATGTTCTTTTTTGCTTCTGAAAGCCGCCAGATGGTGCATCTGCTGACATGACATCAGTGAGTGGCAGAGTGAACATTTTAAGCCCTTTTTTAATTATTATTTTGCCTTTTGAAGGAGGAACAAAGTGGGTTTTTTAGCATGGGACCCGATGTGTTTTTGCTTTGCAGAATGCAGCTGTTTCCACTCTTGCTTTTTCAAAAAAAAAAAAAGCCCAAAACCACAGCTCTGAAAATTAATTATTTTGCTGTGAAGTTTGGAGCTGCTCTGGGTCTGAAAATGGAGGCTGGAGACCATAGAATTCTGGGTGGACCACCCTGTCCTAGTGCATTGTCCATCTAGGACAGGGGTGTCAAACTCAAGGCCTGCGGGCCGCATCCGGGCCGCGATGTGGTCCTGGAAAATGTAAGGGGCCGGCCCGCGTCGTTTCGGCCCGGTCTACCCGCGTCGCTTTGGCCCGGTCTATGTTTCTTCGCATTGGGTAGACTGGGCCGAAGTGATGCGGGTAGACCGTGCTGAAGCGACGCGGGCTGGCCCCTTACATTTTCCAGGACCACATCATGGGCCAGATGTGGCCTGCAGGCCTTGAATGCGAAGAAACATCGGGCGAGCGTGGCTTCGGCCCGATCTACCCACATTGCTTTGGCCCGGTCTACCCAATGCAAAGAGGAAACATGCCAGCAGTTTAGGGAGTGGCATCAAGCTGGCCACACCCATCCAGCTGGCCATGCACACCCAGTCGGCCACACCCAGTGAGTGGCATCAAGCTGGCCACACCCACCTAGTTGGCCACGCCCACCTGGCCCCCAAGGTCAACCATAGCCCTGATGTGGCCCTCAATGAAAATGAGTTTCACACCCCTAATCTAGGAGATAATGCAATATGGTTCACATTGGTGCATATTGATCTGGAAAATGATAGGCAAGCTACCGGTGTAGTTTATTACTGCTGCAATTACAAAGGAAAGAAAACTAAATAATATTCTCTTCTTTTTGCTATTAATTTCCAATGTCTCAGAGAATGCTCAGACTCATCTCAAAGAAAATGTTGTAACTGTGCCATTCTTGGAAGGAAATTTCTGACATGCCTCCCACACACACACACAACATGGTGAAGAACTATGCGGGGGAGCCATATCCCAAATGGATGGAGAGTCAATTTTGTCCACAACCCTGGATTACTAAATCTGTTGAATGGCCTCTTGTAAGCCAATACATTTACAATCCATTAGTAGAGATTTCTCCTACTCTGTTTCTTTTCCAATTCATTTGCATGTGGCAATTCTATTAGCTTTAAGATCCCTCCAAGTTATAAATTTTATATTTATAATTAAAAGCTAGGCACTGGATCCATGCTTTTCTAGCAAAGGCAGCTCAACCCAAAACAAAAACAAAAAACCACCCCCACCCCCTTTTTGGTGACATCTTATTCATTGAAGAACTGGGGAAACAGTTTATTCACCTCATAATCAAATGTGCAGGCAAATTAATATTATCGTGTAGGATACTTTTCTCCCCCTTTTTCCCAGATATTTAATTAAGCTAATTTAGTGCATGAGGTGAGACAGTAGTTTCCACATTACCCCCGCACACCACCACCACAGAAAATAATGAGCATATCTTTCTTGGTGACAGCCCTCTGTAGGGAATCTGTGCCAGAAACATGGTTTAGGTTATTCATTAATATATGAGGAAATCTCAGCTTACAAAAAAAATTCCTCAGCCATTCAAAGCAGGCTGACCCCTAAAGGAGATTTTTAAAAGTATGAGTCTTAAATATTTTCAGCTTGCTCCAGGTGATAAAATTGCAGAAGGCAAGGCGGTATAAACCTGTTGAAAGCAGTCAAGAGCAAATTGAAGGTGGAAGCGAATCAGCTGTTGAATAATTGTGTTTCATTACATACCTACTGATCTAACAGAATAACAGAGTTGGAAAGGACCTTGGAGGTCTTCTAGTCCAACCCCCTGCTTGAGAAGGATTCACTATACCACGGGTGTCAAACTCGCCATGTAACGTTGCTGTCACGTGATGTTTCTCAACGTTTTTGCCCATTCACGAAGCTGGGGTGGGCGAGGCTTACATGTGACGCATCCGCATCTGCGGGCCGCCAGTTTGACACCCCTGCTATACCATTTCAGACAAATGGTTGTCCAGTCTCTTCTTTAAAACCTCCAGTGATGGAGCACCCAAAACTTCTGGAGACAGGTGGTTCCATTGATTGTTTTCACTGTCAAGAAATTTCTCCTTAGTTCTAAGTTGGTTCTCTCAGTGATAGGTTTCCATCCATTACTTCTTTTATGAGCTGCTGTTGATGTCAGGAAATAGTTGCTAGAAGAGCAATTATTAAAGTCCTCAGAGGGACAAGGAGAAAGAGGAAGAAGGTAGTTTTGAGTAATTTGGAACAACAATCCCCAATGTTTGTTTTTATGCAGACTATTGCATACAATCCTAAAATGATGGAGTTGCAAGGCATTACTGATAATCCTCAATTTATGACCATAAATAGGACCAGAATTTTCATTGTTAAGCAAACCAGTTGTGAAGTATGTTGTGCCCAATTTTATGACTTTTTTTTTGCCACAGTTAAGCAAATCACTGCATAATGTTGATCACGTGATCCCAGGATGCTGCAGTCATTGTCAACACACCTGAATTTTGCTCACATGGTCATGGGGATGCTGTGATCATTGTAAGCGTGAGTGCCAGTTGTAAGTCACCTTTTTCAGTGCTGTTGTAACTTTGAACAATCACTAAACAAATGGTTGTAAGTTGAGAACTACTGTACAAGGATCACCTAGTCCAGCCATCTACAACATGCAAGAAAACCAATTTAACCATCCCCTAGAAGTGGCTATCCACCCTCTTCTTAAAAACCTCCAGAAATGGAGACGCCATAACCTTCATTGACGGACTTTTCCATTGCTGTACAGATTACAGATTAACAGAGTTGGAAGGGACCTTGCAGGTCATCTAGTCCAACCCCCCCCCAAGCAGGAGACCCTACACCATTTTTGACAGATGGCAGTCCAGTCTCTTCTTGAAAGCTTCCAGTGATGAAGCTCCCACAACTTCTGAAGGCAAGCTGTTCCATCGGTTGATTGCTCTCACGGTCAGTGCACTTTTTTTATATTTTCAACATCTTTTTTATAGTGTGGTGACCAAAACTGGATGCAGTATTCTAGGTGTGATCTTACTAAGGCTTTATAGAGGGGCATTAATACCTCACTTGATCTTGGTGGTATCCCTCTGTTAATGCAACTTAGGATTGCATTGGCTTTTTGGGCTGCCGCCACACACTGTTGGCTCATATTTAATTGGTTGTCCACTAAGATTCCAAGATCCCTCTCACAGTCACTGCTATTAAGCCTGGTTTCACCCAGTCTATATGTGTACTTTTGGTTTTTCTTGCCTAAGTGTAAGACTTTACTTTTCTCTACATAGCTTCAGGAAGTATTTCTTTATATTCAGATGCCTGCCCAGGGTCAGGACATTACAGAGGACAGATCTTTACCATCCTTTTAAAAAAATCCCAATTTTAGAATTCAACAATTCTTCAAACTAAGAGTCAGGGCCTATGTAGTCCATGCCATGTGATCATAACTGTGTACTCTTATTGGTC
>QLTV01002671.1:1010083-1020424 GCA_003457575.1 Thermophis baileyi
TTATTATTATTATTATTATCTTCTCCCAACAGGAGTTGCATTAAAGGCATCCTATTTAGATTGCTTGTCAATTAATTGGAACTTAGAATCTCAGGGCTTCGGTGTCCTAATTCCAGCTGAGTGTTGGTAGGATGGGAGAAGATCAAGCAAGGTTAACAGTGCAAACAGCAAGCACTAAAAGTAATAGCAAATAGAATAGCTGGCTGACTGAGAAAGAGGGAAAGAGTCAAAATGGAAGACTCTGTGAATGAACACGGGCAGACAGTCAATCATTGGAAGGATACTCATTTCTCATCCTCAGCTATTATCTCCTTGATGATTGGAAAGTTTTGCAATTTACCATTTCAATCTTAAAGTTTAGGTGTTGGGCCACGTCATCTGAATTCTACAAATAAGACAATCGCAAAGCAGGCTACCTAAAAACTCTCTAAACTCCTAGAATTTAGCAAAATGCCTGAGATGAAACAAAAAAAAATCTGCTTTTTGATCCCTCTTTAAAAATTTAAACCTTTACAAGGCAACTGATGGCTATTGGCAAGAATGCACCACCATCAACAGGCTAACAAATTCAGCATATGAGCCCGGAGGACTTGATGCAGTAAGTGTACAGACAACAGAAAAGTTTTATACCTCCAAGACATAATAAATTTCTTGTTTCTCTTCTGGCCTCTCTGTTTTATTAGAATCCAGGTAAGAATAAAATCTTTCTGCATATGTGTCCCCTGAAGCTGGAGGCATACATCAGTTTTTTCCCCCTATGACCTAGAGCAGCTATGAACGCACGCAGCAGCAACTGAGAAGAGGATGTGAGGCCTAGTTCCTGGTTCCTCTCACAATTTTTTAAAAGAAGAAGAAGAAGAAGAAGAAGAAGAAGAAGAAGAAGAAGAAGAAGAAGAAGAAGAAGAAGAAGAAGAAGAAGAAGAAGAAGAAGAAGGCAGCCCAGGCTGAATCCATTAGAGTAGATGGTATGCTAAGGAACAACCTGACCTACTCCAAGGCCTGTAAACATCTACAGTGACTTGCTGCTTTAGTTGTGGAATTGTACTGTAAGCTCAATTTTTTGACCATGTATATGGCATCACAAAACATGTATGAAAGAGTGGGGCACTCATCACTTTACTGTTTTGTCCGTCAAGATTCTGTCTGAAAGCGGACAACAATAAAGAAAGGACTCAGAAGTAATTCTACATATTGTTCTTGATTCTTTGGGCCTGACATTAAATTTAAACCTGACAGCACTCTTGTCTATTATTTATTGACCCCTTGAATCTTTGATTTTGAGACCATAAGAACTCTCATAGGAGCAGCAATGACAGGACTGCCCCACTGATAAAATTGGATGCAAAATGAATTCCATAGAATTTGTTGAACGCTTGGGGGCATGTTTACTACAGATGTAAAAGAAAATGGCCCCAGGTTACTAAGAGAGAATTTTGGAACGTTCTGTTAAACTGACTGCACTGTGTCATAAACAACAGGTTCAACCTTTGAAAGAACCAATTCTCCAGACTGGACACAGATCCTTCTGGAGAAAATCTATCTATGTGGTCCCTGAGAGTCAACACCAACTTGATGGCACATAATTAAGCACCACCCAGACTTTCTTCTCTGGTCCAAAATGTATACCTCCCTCCCACACACACACCATTTGTTTCTGGGCTATGCAACTGAAAAGGAGCATATATTTGTAAAATATACAATCACAGGCAATTAAGTTTGTTTGTTTTAAAGAGCTTACATCAAGAAATGCTTTTTTAAAAATCTCTGTGGGGAAAAAATTACCTAACAAAGACCACTGGGGAAATTATTGTCATAAAAGGTTTTCTTTGAGAATTTATGACAAGAAAGCAGAGTTATTAGGGGAAAGGGAGATGATAGATTAGAGAGAGAGAGAGAGAGCGATCCCAGTATGTTAAGGAAAGATGGATGCATAATTTTAATAAATACTTTAAAAAAAAGCCTGCTGCATCACATCACTGCCAAATTAAAAGGACAGCCTGCCTTTTGAAGTTATTTTATTTTAAAAGATGTTCATCTTGTGCTACGGGTAATTTTTTTTTTCCTTTGGATGTAAGAGAGAGGATGGACTACAGCCAACAGCACTAGCAGCTTTCTCATTCTTTTTGATATGGTTAAAGCGCCTTTTGAAAGCAAAACTAAAGGCCTGAGACTAAGCCCCCAAGCTCTTCCTTCAGGCTTGTTTTCAACTGTGAACATTCAACAACAGTGGGGGGATGAATGGAGGAAAGAACAGCCAGTGCTAAACAAACCTGTTGATGATACAGTCCTTTTTTTTCCTGAATCTTCTGTCAAAATCATTTGGCTGCATTTACAAATTATACAATTAGATCTGGAAGATTCAGCTAATGTGTAACTAAACTTAATGAGGTAGAAAAAAGATATTTCTTCCTTCCCGCTGTAAGAAATGCGTTTGATATGGTAGAGGGGGAAGCAAAGAAGATCTTCCTGTTTAGAGGTTTTGAGCTATTGGAATGGCACTTCTGAAGAGTCAGCGAGAATGCAGCAAGAAGTGGAACGTCATGGTTAAGCATGTTTGGACAGATTAGGGATGTACTTCCGTTTTATAGACTGCAAGTAGACAACCTATAAATAAATATGTAGAAAAGCCAAAAAGCTTGAAATGAGGTTCAGAAGAGGGTCGACCTAAAAAAAGGTTAAGAACCCTGATCTATATGCCCATATTCCTTCCAATGAACTCAAGATAGCTAAATAGCTTTTCCTACCTTCCTAGAAGTTTTTCTTAGAATAGTCTGGCATGTTACCCTGAGTGAGAACTTGACACTTTAACCACTACATCAAACTGCACTTTGCTGTTTTCCATGTGATTGTCAGGCAGAAGAACCAAGAATGACATATGGAATTACTTCTGAGTAGTTATTTTATTCTTGTTCACCTACAGAGTAGAGTAGAGTAGAGTAGAGTAGAATAGAATAGAATAGAATAGAATAGAATAGAATAGAATAGAATAGAATAGAATAGAATAGAATAGAATAGAATAGAATAGAATAGAATAGAATAGAATAGAATAGAATAGAATAGAATAGAATAGAGCTGGAAGGGACCTTGAAGGTCTTCTAGTCCAGCCCCCTGCTCAAACAGGAGAACCGATACCATTTCAGATAAGTGGCTGTGTAGTTTCTTCTTAAAAACCTCCAATGTTGGAGCGCCCACGATTTCTGAAGGCAAGCTATTCCAGTGGTTAATGGTCCTCACTGTTAGGAAGTTTCTCCTTAATTCCAGGTTGCTTCTCTCTTTGGTTAGTTTCCAACCATTGTTTCTTGGCCTCCCTTCTGGTGCTTTGGAGAATAATTTGACCCCCTCTTCTTTGTGGCAGCCTCTCAAACAGAAAGCAACTATCTGCATAACTAGAGATATATTCTATGAACTGCTAGGGAGGGGCCGTCTTTGCGCTTTTCCTGACTACCAGACATTCCAAGCTCCAGTGCTTCTATGTCCTATGGGAGGCAGCCCCTCCCTCCTGGGACTCCATATTACAATTCACCTCAGTGATAGGCTATGCCACTAGATCCAAAAATGTACTCATTAAGAAGAACGGATTTCTAAAGTCAGTGTATACCGTACATAAGAGCCCATGAGTTTCAGAATTATATTCTCAATTTCTACACATTTAGAGGACACTAGATTGACATAAAACTATAACATAATACATGTTTGGGTAAAACACTGTTTTAACTCAGATTTCTCACTCATCAGGAGTGCCAACCCCAACAATGAAGCAAACATAGTTATGCTAAACAGCCATTTTTCATCTAGCAGTTGCCTCCCTGCTTTTGAACAACTGCAGCATGTAAAACCCAAACTGGCATTCTACATCTTCAGATATTCTCAACAACATCTTTTAAGTGATGTTTACAGTTCAAGTGATACTCTGTTGATGAAGGCTGAGGACCTTATTGTGAGAGAGGATCTGAGGGGGGGTGGGGTTGCAAAAGGAGCTGGAACAAGTGGAACATCAACCCTACAACTGACACCTCCGGTATAATGCACCATGATGCAGAAAACATCTCATGTGAAAATAACGCAGCCTACATTTACTTCTTTCTTCCCTAAACATTTAGTCATTTTCAATGGCAGCTCTTTTAAAAATGACTCTGGGATAGAAAATAAATAAATAATGGCATATAATGAATCAAGGCCTTAAAAGGCAGACTTGCTGGGTGATGGCAAACACATCTTCTGATGTAATTAAAATCTGAAAAGATATTCCAAGAAACAAAACCCATCCAAGCCATCAAGGTGATAAAAGGACTGCACATTCCTATCCAATCTTCTGCCTGCCTCATTAATCTCATCACTGGAAAAATAAAAGGAAGACATGGTCCTCTTTCATTTAACTCTTCAATCCAGCCATTTTCATGCAAGCAGTTCAGTTTTACTGCTTCCTGAAAGCACTAATGGGAGCTACTCCTGAGCAAGAAGAAGCAAAAATGCTTCAAAGCCATGCCAAGGCCAAGATCTTTCAAAGCCCTCCAATGTAATTGAAGACATCTGTAAGTCGGAGGACGAAGTGTGTGTTCTGATCTATGGCTTCAGAGATGGCACAGATTATGGAAGACAATGGCACTCAGCCAAATCTGCTCCAACATGACTAAGAACTGATGTACACATTATGCATTCAGCACAAGTGGAAGAGCAAGCAAGAGACAGGTGCATCAAAAAAATAACTTCTTTCTGAACATCTATTTGATACCTAGGAAGAACCTGCAGTCTATCCAAAGCACCTGAAGGCCAGACAAGGAATAATGGATGGAAACTGATCAAGGAGAGATTCAACCTAGAAATAAGGAGAAATTTTCTGACTGTGAGAACAATCAACCAATGGAACAGAAGTTGCCTTCAGAAGTTGTGGGAGCTTCATCACTGGAAGCTTTCAAGAAGAGACTGGACTGCCATCTGTCAGAAATGGTGTAGGGTCTCCTGCTTGGGGAGTGGGGTTGGACTAGATGACCTACACGGTCCCTTCCAAATCTGTTATTCTGTTCTGTTCTATTTCCTAATTCTTCCTTTCACAGGCAACAATAGGTATTGTAGTGTGGATTACAAGCGCATACTGAGCCACGGTGGTGCAGTGGTTAGAGTGCAGTACTGCAGGCTACTTCTGCTGACTGCCAGCTGCCTGCAATTTGGCAGTTCAAATCTCACCAGGCTCAAGGTTGACTTCCATCCTTCTGAGGTGGGTAAAATGAGGACCCAGATTGTTGGGGGCAATATGCTGACTCTGTAAACCGCTTAGAGAGGGCTGTAAAGCACTGTAAAGCAGTATATAAGTCTAAGTGCTATTGCTATTGCTATTTGCTAGGAATTTAGTTCTGCTAATGTTAGCAAGTCTGGTCACTTTTTCCTGCTAACTAGTACTAGCTGAATTGGAAATAAATATTATCTTCCTTTCCAAGTCAACAATGGTGATTGCATCAGTAAAGGATAAGTTCTTGGGCTCTGTCTTTCTAGCAAACATTTGCAAACAGGGTTGACCCCCCTCATTAAGCAGAATAAGGAAATCACATCAGGAAGCAGATACTGAGGAATGGTACTAGGTATTGGAAGGCAGATGTGTGCTTGGACTGAGTCCTCTAAATCAGCCTCCTCCTCGCATATGTGATGGCTCCTAGTTCTAAATAGACTACAACGTTAAATTTAGATTTATATGGCTCTTTTGAAAAGTCTGTAATGCTGAGAAAGTTGGAAGGAAAAAGATGACCAGCAACAATGTGGATAGATTTTATTATAGCAGCAATGGGTGCACTGTTAGATCAGGATGGGGACAGATCCTCCTGGAGAAGGCTATTTATATGGTTACTGAGAGTCAACACTAACTGGATGGCAAATAGCAATAGCACTTTGACTTTACAGCCCTCTCTAAGCGGTTTACAGAATCAGCATATGGCCCCCAACAATTTGGGTCCTCATTTTACCCACCTCAGAAGGATGGAAGGCTGAGTCAACCTTGAGCCTGGTGAGATTCAAACTGCCAAATTGCAGGCAGCCGGCAGTCAGCAGTCAGCAGAAGGAGCCTGCAGTACCGCACTCTAACCACTGCGCCACCGTGGCTCATATAAACCATCAATCCAGAATAAATGCTGGGCAAGCCTCAGTGGGTAGATTAATTCCTAGTGGCTACCATTGAGTTCTAAAGGAAATGCTCAAACAAGGAACAAGCCATGACCTTCAGTTTGAACATTACTGCCAGAGATCCTAATAAATGCAAACTATCATCCACTCCCACTTTTAAATGGAAGGGTAGTTCATGAAACTTACCTTAAGCAGCATTTCCAAGTACTTAATTGTGCTAATCTAACCAATGAAGACATATGGATAAATGAGATTCTAAACATTTCCTTACTATGGATCACCAGTCATGGAAAACCCTGCTTGGTAAATTACACAGGAGATTCATTCATGTAGCCTGATATATATAGATATATAGAGAGAGATATATAGATATATATATTTTCAAGTGTTCACTGATAATTTTAATGTCAAATTCAGCTGCAAAAAGTCACAAATTTCCTGTGACCAATTAAGTCATAAATAGCAGAATAAATTATTCAGTGCAAATTGTTCACTCAGTTTTAATTCTATTTGTTTTTTTGGCTCAAGGTTGGAGGAAACTAACTGGGACAAGTTGCTAAATGTTATTTATGACTTGGTTGTTGATTGCTGGGCAAGCCAATCCTACATCCATTCAGCTATATTAGTCCCACTGATTTTAATTAGACATACTTTCAAGTAAAGATTGAGCCATGCAGCTAAAGTCTATGCATAGTCACACATTAGTAAATTCCATAGTTTCTTAAAACATACAGTTCTCCTGAATACATGTAGTTCCTCATAACATTTTCCTGTGTTCAATCTCAACTTTCTACTTTTTGTAGGCACAGGCACAGCCATACACCTCTGTGTATTAATGATTCAACTGTGAAGGTGGTTAGTAGAATTTCGTTCCTGGGTGTGCAGCTAACAAGTAGGTTAGCTTAGTTGCTCAACAGTGAGACACTGTTGAAGTGAGTGCAGAAGGGCCTGTTTTTTCTGTGTCGTATGAGAAGAGCACATCTTCCTTCCCATGTCCTTACTACTTTCTATAGAGGGGTGATTGAAAGCATCCTGTTGTATTGTATTACTGTGTGGTTTGGAGGTATTACTGTTTCGGACAGGAAAGCTGTGCAGAGTGGTGAGGATGGCAGAAAAGATTATTGGAAGATCACTTCCTTCTATCCAGGACATGGCATATAAGTGCTGCTTGACTAGGGTCTGTAGTATTGTCAGGGACACTACACATCCTCTCCATGACCAGTTTTCTTTGTTACCTTCTGAGAGGAGGCTTCACAGTATCCGAAGCAGGACAACTAGATTCTGTAGTAGCTTTGTACTATATAGTATTAACCTTGTTAACTCTCAAGACTCTTTATTACTATGTTTTCAAAATGGACTGTGGTTTACACACACACACACACACACACACACACACACAATGTTCTTTTGAGAGTGGAAATCAGAATTTCATTTTAGTGTGTGCCATTGTGTACACAGAAAAGTGACAATAAAGGTTATCTTAACTTTTTGAACCAAATATTTCTATACTGTCAGACTCAAGCCCAAACACAAGACAGTGAGATTTAATCAAATCAAATCCTTTATTTGCTTATACCCAATGGACAGAATCTTGCCAAACTAAAGCTATAACTTCCTAAGCCACTAGGTATATCCTGAGAGATTCTTGGTGTGGCCGTCTTGAAGCTCTTCCCCTCTCCCCCTCATCCATCTTGGGACTGTACAGTCTCTTAACCTGAGCCTCGCTGGGAAAGCTCTCTGTTGTCAAAACTATCCCACGCTGCCGGTGCACATTCCTTCACATACACATATGCTTATTTTATTTACTTTAAATAAAATAACATCATATTTTAAGAAAAGTGTTTATTTCAGGGGGAGGGGAATCAACCATTTTAAATTTGTTTACAATCTTGCCTCTTATTCAGGAAAATGTATTTTTGCATAAATCTAGAAATGCTTATTTGGGAGAGTGTGTCTGTGCATATCCATCTGTGATACAATCTTCATTATGGATCTATTTACAGTAATTATTGGGTGGCCATTTCAGATGACAAAATGACCTCAGCACCATCTCTCAGGCCACTGGCCATATGGCAACCACTAGAAGTTGGAATAAAAATGTCTACCATTGCTTTGATTTTGCTGGATGCCAGCCATGAACTCAGAAGGCAAGGAGGCTCTCACTCATCCCGTTCAGATACTTGGGGCAATAAAAGCACCATTTGAGAAAAATAATTTACTTCATTGCACATGGCAGCTAATACATCTACTGCAGGTCTTTTTCAGATCAGAAAACTGCAGGCAGATCTTCCTTGCCGTATTGGAAAGGAGCTGGTTTTTTTTTCCAGATTCGAAGACCGAAATTGACATTGATCTGATGCTTGCTGCCATCTAGAGGTAATGTTTGCAGAAAAAACCTGCCTCAATGAACAGAACAAATTGAATATTACCAAGATGAGATGAACTCAGCAGGAAGTAAATGCCGTAGTTGAAAACCTATATGTTGTTCTCTGACACAGATCTGTCCTCTTAAACATTGTAATGAACTGTGGACTTCCCCATTATATGGGGAAAGGGGAGAGGAGATGGAGTCTACAGAGGAATTATTGAGTCTGTCATCTGCACCTCTATAACTCTCTGGTTTGGTTCTGCAACCCAACAAGACAGACACAGACTTCAGAGGATAATCAGAACTGCAGAAAAAACAATTGCTACCAACCTGCCTTCCATTGAGGACCTGTATACTGCACGAGTCAAAAAGAGGGCTGTGAAAATATTTACAGACCCCTCACATCCTGGACATAAACTGTTTCAACTCCTACCCTCAAAACGACGCTATAGAGAACTGCACACCAGAACAACTAGACACAAGAACAGTTTTTTCCCAAACGCCATCACTCTGCTAAAGAAATAATTCCCTCAACACTGTCAAACTATTCACTAAGGCTGCACGACTATTAATCTTCGCGTCTTGCCTATTACCTATCTCCTCTTACAATTTATATTGACTGTTTCCTAATATGATTTGATTGCTTATTTGTACCCTATGACTATCATTAAGTGTTGTACCTTATGATTCTTGATGAACGTATCTTTTCTTTTATGTACTCTGAGAGCATATGCACCAAGACAAATTCCTTGTGTGTCCAATCATACTTGGCCAATAAAATTCTATTCTATTCTATTCTATTCTATTCTATTCTATTCTATTCTATTCTATTCTATTCTATTCTATTCTATTCTATTCTATTCTATTCTATTCTATTCTATTGTGGAACTTAAAGTTGGCATTGTAAGAGTTTGTCAGTATATAAAGCAGAAGTTACCTATACAGCACTGTAATGTGTTGATAGTGATGTCGGTAGTCCTCGACTTATAACAATTCATTTAGTGACCATTTGAAGTTACAATAGCACTGAAAAAAGTGACATGACCGCTTTTCACACTTATGACTATTGCAGCATTCCCATGGTCACATGATCAAAATTCAGACACTTGGCCACTGACCCATATTTATGACAGTTGCAATGTCCCATAGTCATGTGATCACCTTTTGCGACCTTCAGACAAGCAAAGTCAAAGGGAAGCCAGGTTCATTTAACAACCGTGTTACTAACTTTACGATTGCAGTGATTCACTTAACAACTATGGCAAGAAAAGTCTAAAATGGGACAAAACTCACTTAACTACTGTCTTGCTTAACAACTAACATTTTGGGCTCAATTGTGGTCATAAGTCAAGGACTACTTATATTGTCTAGACCAGTATTTCCTAAGGTCAACAGCTTTGAGATCTATGGACTTCAACTCCCAAGAATCCCCAGCTAGCATGCTAGCTAGGAATCTTGGGAGTTGAAGAGCACACATCTTAAAGTTGTTGACCTTGAGATACATTGGTCTATACCATGGGTGTCAAACTTGCCGCATCATGTTGCCGTCATGTGAGGTATTGCAATGTTTTTTCCCTTCGCAGAGCTGGGGTGGGCGTGGCCTGCACGTGACACATCTGGCCTGTGGGCCGCCATTTGACACTCCTGGTCTAGAGTCTAGGCCAGTGATGGCGAACCTTTTTTCCCTCGGGTGCCAAAAGTGTGTGCGCACGCACTGTCGTACGTGCGCAAGTGCCAAACACCCATAATGCCCCTCCCGCAGGCTCGCGCGCGACCACCCTAACCGTAACCCTAACCCTAACCCTAACCCTAACCCTAACCCCGACCCTAACCCTAACCCTAACCCTAACCCTAACCAAAAA
>QLTV01002671.1:1029626-1040188 GCA_003457575.1 Thermophis baileyi
GATGATGATGATGATGATGAAGATAGACAGACGAACAGACAGACAGACAGACAGAATATACCGTAGATGATGATAGATAGATGATAGGTTGACAGACAAATGATACATAATGATAGACAGATAGATGAAGATACAGATACAGATACAGATACAGATACAGATACAGATACAGATATATAGAGATATAGATATAGATATAGATATAGATATAGATATAGATATAGATATAGATATAGATATAGATATAGATATAGATATAGATATAGATATAGATATAGATATAGATATAGATATAGATATAGATATAGATATAGATAGATATATCCTCTCCAGGATACCCAGTAGTGAAAGATGCTAAGCACCACCATACAGCAACCTCTCGAGGGCTGCAAAATCTTTAAGATTAAAGAGGACCTGCCAAGTCAATCCAATGAGTTCAGAATGGAGAAAAGAAACTTGTTTTTCTCCCCTTTTCTCACACTCTGAATATTATTTAAAATATTATTTAAAAACCTCTTAAAATATTACATTTTAGTTGATTTCCAAAGCACCTGAGGGCAGGACAAAAAGGAACAGATGGAAACTTATCAAAGAAAGAACCAACCTTGAACTAAGGAGAAATTTCCTGACAGTGAGAACAATTAACTAGTGGAACTTCTTGCCTGTGGGTGTTATGGATGCTCCATCACTGGAGATTTTCAAGAAGAGATTTGTCCAGAACGGTATAGGGTCTCCTACTTGAGCAGAGGGTTGAAGACCTCCAAGGTCCCTTCCAACTCTATTATTCTGTATTATTCTGTAAGTCAGTGTTAGTTTTTAGCTTTTGCTCTACAGGAGTAATGTATGTATTAGCAGCATCAGTGCTTACCTTTCTGACTGTAGAGTTGGAAAATGACCTTGAAGGAAACAGATAAGGACCATTACATTGGCAAAGAGGGCTAAAACATTCCTTAAGTCTTAGGAAACAAGATGGTATTCTGAAGACACTTGGGTAGGTTCATCCACAATTCACTGGGATATAAGAAGAAGGGCAGAGGTGGTGATGTCACAGAGCCGGTTCTGTCAGTGCCGGTCCGTGGACGCCGCCATATTTTTTTGGGGATATGTGGGGGGGGGATTTTTTGCTGGTTTTTGCTTCTGCGCAGGCGTAGAAGCCAAGTTTTTGGCACTGCGCATGCACTGCCACCTTGTTTTCGGCTCTTTTTTTTTGCTATTTTTTGCTTGTTTTGCTTCTGCGCATGCCCAGAAGCCGAGTTTTTGGCACTGCGTATGCGCCACCATCTTCTTTTCGGCTTTTTGTTTTCTGTTTTTGCTTGTTTTGCTTCTGTGCATGCGCAGAAGCCGAGTTTTTGGTACTGCGCATGTGCCGCCATCTTGTTTTTGGCTCTTTTTTTTTGCTTTTTTTTTGCTTGTTTTGCTTCTGCGCATGCGCAGAAGCCGAGTTTTCGGCACGGCCACACATCGCGCAATGCGCGCGCAGCCACGTGGCACGGGAGAAAGCGAACCGGCGGCGAGGTAAGTTAGAACCCACCCCTGAAGAAGGGGAGATAAAGCAGAGTCAGTCAGGCTTGCAAGACTAATGTCAGCCCTTAAAGGTAGGGAAGTCTAGGAAATCAACTCTATGGACTGTATTTTATTGAGATGGGCTATGATAACAGAATATTGCAACCTAGACTGTGCTTTATCTCCACTCTCTCCTATATACCATTGAATCAGGGAGGAGCCTGCCTAGTTTCTTCTGAATACCATCTTGTTTTCCAAGACTCAAGGAAAGTTCATCCCTCTTTCCTTATGTAAGTGTTCTTTCCCATTTCCCTTAGTCATCTCCCTCATTCATCCACATCCCTGCACTGCCTTCCTTCTCCCAGCATCACCTACCCAGTTGAGACTTTAAATCTGGATTCAGATGTCAAAAATATAATCTAAAACTAAATGTCACCTTGAAGAATGTTCTAACTTTAAAAGGCTCCTTGGAGAACAGCAGCATTCCAGACCAAAAACTGTTCTTCTGCTAACTTTGGTGCAGAATTTTGAGCAAATTATTCTCATTCCCCAAAACTGGATGACCCTGAACATTTCAGAAGAATATGTAAAGTGAGCTTATTAGAATAAAATTGGCTCCTCTAGGGTTTATTTATTTTACCCAAGGAGCAATTCAGACTCTACAATCATTTGAATTGTCCTCATCTTCTTTCTAATCTCAAATTTCATAAGGGAAAAAGAAAGTTAACCCTATTTTTATAGGCAAGCATCAGTGTGTTAAAAAAAAAAAACTTTAGGAACGATTACATTTGTAAACTGAAAAGAGTTGAGTGCCCTTTGGATGGATCTCATGCTACTCAGGGAGAGGGTCATTTTCAATCAATGTGGGAAAAAATGCATTATTAAGTTAAGCAAAGTGATCTTTCCTGGTATGCCTCAGAAGGGAGGAACTGGGGGCAATTTCCGAGTAATTCTCCTGTTATTAAGGGTCATGAAACACTCTTTGTTAAATGCAATTATTTGGTCTTGTGGGCGTTATTTTCAAAAATAGGGGTGACTTGAATTGGAACTCTTTATTGAAGTTTAAGAGGAAAAATACGTTTTCTTCCTGATCCACAGTTCCAGTGACAATTGTCTGTCCCAGTTGGGTAATTGTTAAAAGAAGTTTTCACTTCTGAATGCTGTATATGGGTAAGATTTTTCTCTGAAGATATGGGATATCAAGGCTGAGAACAATTTAAGTTCCACTTTTTCTACTAACTACATCTTAAATATAATGGTGAAATACTGGTTGTCCTCAACTTGCAACCATTCACTTAGTGACAGTTTGAAGTTACAATACCACTGAAAAAAGTGACTTGCGACAGTCCTCACACTTATGACCATTGCAGCATCCCCATGATCACGTGATCAAAACTCAAGCACTTGGCAACTGGCATGTATTTATGACTGTCGCAGTATCACAAAGGCATGTGATTGTCATTTGTGAGTTATGAGTTGGTTTCCAACTAGCAAAGTCAATGGAAGAAGCCAAATTCACTGAACAACTGCATGATTCACTTACCTACTGCAGTGATTCGCTTAACAACCGTGACAAAACGGGTCATAAAATTGGGCATGACTCACTTAACAATCACCTTGCTTAGCAATGGAAATTCCGGTCCCAGTTATGGTCATAAGTTGAGGACAGTACCAGCATGGCTTCCTGCTTCCCTCCCATACATCTGACTGAAATTCTTTGGCATGTGTGGCTTTACATTGACTTTGTTGACCCCTAGATGCCAATTCCCAAAATTATGGCTTGTCTAAGCATCCTCTTTGATACTATTGTCTACTCTATATTTCTTCTGCAACCTATTTTGGAAACCTTGAAAAGACCTGACAGTTTTCAGAGTGTTCTTTTTTTACTTCCAGCCTACTTCCCTTGTACTGTACAAGTTGTAACTCGGTAGAGAAAACTTCATTGATGTGCTCCAAGACATGATAATTGATTTATCAGGGTACAGTACTTATTGAAGGTGAGCTAATTTCTTCCTTTAGGAAAATAGAAAACTGCCTTGAACTGAGACGTGATATGGATCCATTCTAGTCCAGTATTCTCGAGTTGAGCTGGTTAAGATTTGCCCAGAGTTTGAGACAGTTTTCCAGCCCCACATTAAAATGTTCAGGGAAGCACCTGCAACCTTTTGTCTACAGAGCTTGAGTTCCACTTCTATGCTACTGTATGTTCTTCCTTTGATAGATGTTCCATTAGCAGCTTCTAAAAGAAGGGACAGAGAAGAAATGTCTATGGAGATTCTCAGTCATCCAGGTCATGGTTGTCCCAAAGATGCTTTTTCAAATGGCAAATGGACTTTGTTTTTCTTCGTTCCTTCCTTCTGATGAACTGAGGAAGCTTCTTGGATGAGAAGCAAAATGTCTTCAAGGAAAAACAAAGTCCAGTTGCCTTTTGGAAAAACACAGAGAAGAAAGCACTTGACCCAAAACAGAGTAGGAAGGAGAGAAAGAAAAGACACAAAATGCTATTTAATAGAAATCTCTAAAAGAGCATGGTGCTATCTGCAGTTAGTAGCAATCATAACATGATCACATTGTACAAACTCTCTATATGTTTTCCTTATATTCTCATCACCAAATCTATCAGACTCTGAAATTATGAAACTTGTACTCATAAATCAGAAATGGAATTCTGCCTCTATGGGACTTTTTAAATTGAAGTGGGACACCTGTGCCCTTCCAGATTGTATTGTATCTCCGTTCCTACTTTCTCTGTGCGTTCGTCACGCTGTGGCTGCTGGAAGTTAGAATCCATATTTCCTATTTCTGTTACACCAATGGCACAAATTCATCGGCTGAGGTCTAAATGGAAGGCAAGGAGACAAGAAATAGAAAATGAAAATTTGGAGTAACTTATCTTCAGTTAAGAGTTATAAGAGAGATGCAGTGTGTTTTTACTGGCATGATAGCTCCAGAGAGCCAGGGTTGTTAAATAAACCTTCATGCCTGCCTGCCAATTCTACAGATTCATTAAATCAAGTTCATTTGTTTTAAACCCAGTTTTATCTGTTTAATAAAAAAAAAATCTTCTCGAAGCACAACTCATTGTGAAAGAAGAGAGCCATGGGGGGAACCCAAACCCCACTCCTAAGCTGCAAATTTTACGGTAGGAGAATGGCCTATTTAATCAAAAACAATGATTTTTTTTTCTCACCAGGAAAGTGGGATGGAATAAAATTAGAAACGCGGGACTCACCGTATTGTTTCAAAAAATTGTTCTCTTTATGTGAGAAGTAGAAGAAAGAAATTCCGTCAAGCCAGGGGTAAACAACCGCCTTGGCCCTAAGAGTTAAGTGGTTGATGAGGGTTTTATACACTTTCCACTCACATTTATCTACATATGAACCAGCGGTGAAATCTACTTACTTTCCCTACCGGTTCGGAAGCACGCGCGTGCTTTTTCACCCTCTGCACATGCGCAGAGAGTTAAAAACAAGAAAATGGCGACGTTCGGGCGGGTGGGTGGAGCCTCGTGCTGCCGCCACTACCGGTTCTCCAAACCACCGGTGGCCGCCACTACCGGTACGCCTGAACCAGGCCGAACCGGTAGCATTTCACCCCTGATATGAACATATCACACATATTCACATACTTGCATAGAAAAACATGGAGTTTATTTGCCAGGGTGACAAAAGTCAGACCTCTATGACTTTTTCTGATGTCTCCAAGAAGAAAGCCTGTTAAATAGCTCTTTGGTGAGTTGGGATTCAGATTGTTAGAGTTAGTTAAAAAAAAACAACCTTCAACTAGTGATTTCTCTATTAATGTCATTAATGGCACTGGGTGGGGAGAGGGTCAAGAGATTTGGGGGCATATAAGAAATCAACTGTAGAGAAAACAGAACTGGGATTAAATTTCTTTTTAAAAAACATTTTATTGAAATTTTACAGTGCAATAGTATAAAAAGAAAAAGAAAGAAAGAAAGAAAGAAAGAAAGAAAGAAAGAAAGAAAGAAAGAAAGAAAGAAAGAAAGAAAGAAAGAAAGAAAGAAAGAAAGAAAGAAAGAAAGAAAGAAAGAAAGAAAGAAAGAAAGAAAGAAAGAAAGAAAGAAAGGAAAGAAATATAGTATTTTGACTTCTATCCTTCTTTCTATCAAATAATAATTTCTGGATTTTTTTAATCCTACATTTTAATCCTACATTCAAGGCAATGGACATACCTAACACTCCTTCCTCCTCCTATTTCCACCATACAATCTTTGAGGTGTTTTGGGCTGAGAGTGACTGGTCCAAAGTCACCCAGCTGAATTTCATGGCTAAGGAGACACTAGAACTCACTATCTCCCAGTTTCTAGGCCAGGGGTCTGCAACTCTTTCATCTCTCTCCTGCGGCTCCCTGTCGCTCAAAATATGCATCACAACCGCCAATGTGCGACACCCGCCAGCAGCGATTTATTGAGCTTTTCGACCCACCTTTTTTTTTCAGAGTTCAAAATGTTTTTGTTGCATGCAGAAATAAAAATTTGTTTTCTCTGTAGCAGGTCATTGTTTTCACAAATGCAACACACTATAGTTTTTTTATACATAGCATAAAGGTAAGAAACGATATATGCAGTGTTATCTTCATTTGAGATGTCAAAAGGGTTTTGTGGCTCCCGGTGTTTTCTTTTCTGTGGGAAACGGGTCCAAATGGCTCTTTGAGTGTTTAAGGTTGCCGACCCCTGGGCTAGGCCAAAATCAACTTCCTCTTTCCTTAGTCAGTCTTTTTTTTTCCTTTTTCAACAAAAAGTCCATACAAAACTTTGAGATATTTTTTTTAAAAAGTTTTTATCATATGTTTCCCTGACCAAAGTGGTCAGCTTTTCCATTTCTGCAAGCTCCATCAATTTAATAATCTAATCCTCTACTCTGGGGGTAGAACCAGGAGCACATTTCTCAAAGAGCAGGCAAATGGGAAGAGTAGAAATCCCCAGCTACTCATCTCATCCTACTGTAGAGAGCGCTTTATGAGCCACTTGGTTTGCCCTGTGCCTTGTAAGTTGGTCTCCTGCCTTTAGGGACCATTGCTGGTGTTGAAATATGATTCAATTCTAGATCACTTTGGATTCTGTTCATTGTAGAATGAGGTGAGCACCATCCTTTCCTTCCCCTAAGAAATACCTTGGACCAACTGTGCTCCAACCCTTATAAATAGATTGGAATTTCCAGCCCTTTTTATGGACTGTCCCACTAGATGACATGATGTTCGTCCATTGTGTTCAAAGAGGACCTTGACATCTAACAGGTTGTGGGCTGTCCACGATGTGTCTGCAGATGGCTGGTAAGGCCTATACGGGCACGAAATGTTCTGTCACATGTTGGGCAGACATGTGTGGGCACCATTGTTGCAGCATTTGCAGCTCTGGCTTTGCAGAGTGCTCGTTTCTCTTGTGCTATGGTTGTTCTTCTGTCCTCAGATGTCTGGCAGCCTTGGTGGATCAGCGTGCGCCATGTTGATTGATCTGTAGCTGTGCTCCGACCCTTATAAATAGATTGGAATTTTCAGCCCTTTTTATGGACTGTCCCACTAGATGACACATTCAGGGACTGGACTCCAGCAAAATTTCCATTTCTCTTCCCTGAAGATCTATCCATAAATACAGCCGGAAAAATAATACCACTAATGAGGGTCCATGTTCTGCAACACGGTCCCTGAAATTTTCTGCAATTGTGAGATGCTTTCACTGACAGTCTATTCCTGTGTCCTTGTCTGTTGGTGGAGTCACTGTCATTCAAAGGCTCCCGTGTCTCCTCCTCCTCCAAATTCCCAAAGGCATCTAATGAACTTAATCTTGAATGTCAGGAATTAGAAATGTTCTGCTTGTCCTTTTCAGCCCAAAGGAAACTTATATGCCAGTCCATTTTTTTTTCTCCCCTCATTCTGGTGCTGAGCACATCTGTCTTCCAGATGACTCAAGGGGATACCTTGCTGAACTTTGAGGCCACCACAGAAAGCCACCATCTCTCCCACTGTTGTGTATTAAGACTGCATAAGTTTACAGTCAGGTCCTCCATTCAGGCGGGAAAATGGAGAGACCTGATTGGTTGGCTTCACTGACAGCTCTGTATATAAAGCCGGCTGTCAGATTGGAGTGCTGCTGGAGTCTGTACATAGTTGTGAATAAAGAGCTGTTGTACCAAGCAAGTCTGAAGCCTCTTCTGTCCCAGAACTTAACACCCACTTTAAAATGTACTAAAACAGATCCCATAATGTGGAGGGATGAGGACGGCTTAGGAAGTTTCACAGTCTTTCTCACACATGTGACACAAGTTGGCTTGTGGGTGAAATTAACCCAGCTGGAAAAAAAAGCAAAAATGAAGCTTGTCAGGATAATGAAATCTGATGTGGCCTTCTGAATGCTCCAGCATGAATAACAATGGACCTTTGTGCAAGTGTCTGCTTTACCAAATCTAAAGTAACCTTTGAATACAATATGCCTCATAAACTGAAAGACTACAAATTACTGTCTGTGAAAGCGAATACATCTTCCTTTTCAAAATTGTTCCCTTGCCAGTCAATCAAACTAAATGTACTCAAGGCAGCTCACCACCCATAGTTACTATCATGGTTCAAAACAGATTAAAGTACAATTTATAACAGCAACAATATTATAATAATCCATCTTGGACTGCAGTGAGTGTCCACCTTTCCCAATTCTGGGTTGAAAACTGGGTTTTAGAGTCAGGAAAAGAAGAGATCTTGGGGGGAAAGTCTTTTTTTTTTTTTTCCTTTTCTTCTTAGGTCCAGAGTTTGATGTTATTTTTTTACTTATCTGTTATTGCCTTTAAAACTTTCTTTCCCCTTTGCATTGACAGCGTTGGCTCTTTTTCAAGTTCAGTTAAGTCTGTAATCTTAGCCAGCCGATGGTTACAACATGAAAGGAGTCAGCTCATGGAGTTCTCTAGCCAGATTTTGTAATATAATGTAATAACAGAAATGAAGCTCAGTTCAGAGTGAGGGCAATTTGCATAGATGATTGTAGCCAATAAATTACGTAGAAAATGATACAAAGTCAGAGCGCAAAGGAACCAGTAAAATTTAGCTATAGGCTGATCTCATCAGAGGCCATTTAAATTATTACAAAGAAAAAGCAGTGTCTCTTGAAAAGGCCAAATACTCAAAGTCATCGTTTTTCATTATTTTGATGAAGTGTATGTGAAACTCGGCTCTACAGTATACAAGAATTCCAATAAAATGCTACTATAGCGTTGTGGATAAGAACTTGAGCTGAGAAGTTTCCCATCGTACCTGAACTCACCTGGTGGCCATAAAAAACAACTACTGTAATCCAGAGGTGGGTTCCTGCCGGTTCGGACCGGTTCTTTAGAACCGGTAGTGGGAATTTCCCTCACTCGCCGAAGCGGCAGCAATGGCCGGCTGGCCACGCCCCCGAACCGGCTCTCTTGGCAGCGCCATAGGCGGCGCCATCTTGTTTTTTGCTTCTGCGCATGCGCAGAAGCTGGATTTTCAGCACTGCACATGTGCGTGCATGAAGCGTGGCGTGCAATGCACATGTGCGAAGCGCGGTGTGCAACACATGCGTGCGAAGCACAGCGTGCAACGCGCGCACGCCCACGCGGTGCGGGAGGAAGCAAACCGGCAGCGAGGTAAGTTAGAACCCACCCCTGCTGTAATCTCAGAGCCTTGCCCTACTCACATCTAACCACAAGACAAACATATCTTGGCAACACCTTTTTTCTGCTGTGTGCCCATGATGTTGCTTTTCTCTTATCCCCTTTATGTATGGAGACATCCTAAATCAGTGTTTCTCAGACTTGGCCACTTTAAGATGAGTGGACTTCAACTTCCAGGATTCCCCAGACACTGGTCCACCATGTCCTCAGTTAAATCCGATATTTTAGGAATAAGTAAATTTAGGTGGGCCACTATAAATGATGTGATCTAATCAGGGCATGGAGCGTCGATGATACTGAACAGGGGCATTGTTAAAGATGTGCTTGGCTGGAACCCAATAAATGACTAGAATCATCTCTATTAGCGGTTTGCCAGTGAACATTGGTCAAATACAAGGATATAATCAGAGGTGGGTTCCTGCCGGTTCGGACCGGTTCTTTAGAACCGGTAGCGGGAATTTTTCCCCGCTACCGGCAGCGATGGCTGGCTGGACATGCCCCTGAACTGGCTCTCTCGGCGGCGTCATAGGCAGCACCATCTTGTTTTTTGCTTCTGCGCCCACACAGAAGCTGTTTTTTGCTTCTGCGCATGCGCAGAAGCTGGGGTTTTAGCACTGCACATGCGCGCACGCCCACGCAGCGCGTGAGGAAGCGAACCGGCAGCGAGGTAAGCCAGAACCCACCCCTGGATATAATCTAACATTCAAATGCAGCACTGAAATAGAAGGCACCAAGGAATTGTATGGCAAATTGCAAGAGGTGACAAATGCAACATCCATAAAGGATGCAACACAGTGAAAATTTAAATTCATTTCTTTAGGGCTAGAGATTCTCACCATCTCATGCTTAAAGGTGTCTAAATGTTTCTGACAGATCCATAGTTTAATCGGCAGCAATCAGAAATTGTTTGGCATTGCCTTATATCTGGATCTAGACTCCCAAGTGGGCTGCCCCATCATTAAAATTTTTAAAGCAGCTGCCTCAGAAAACTGTTTAGATAAAAGTCCCTACCTTTTTTTATATCTTAGATCTCTCCAATCATTAAATCAAAGACTTTGGATCCTGTCATGACAGAGGCAAGGGCTAGCTTTTTTTCCAAGAAGGGTGCATATATATTTATGTTGCTACAGTGGACTCCAGTTTACCGGAAAGTGATACAATCAGGTTCGTAAACAATGGACCAAAAGGATGCAATTTATGTTGTTTCATGTCATTACATGAAGGATGAAAATGACATCATTGGCACAACCATGAGATATATTTTTTAATTTATTAGATTTTGGGATGTAGTGTAGTGTAGTGTAGTGTAGTGTAGTGTAGTGTAGTGTAGTGTAGTGTAGTGTAGTGTAGTGTAGTATAGTATAGTATAGTATAGTATAGTATAGTATAGTATAGTATAGTATAGTATAG
>QLTV01002671.1:1040263-1055442 GCA_003457575.1 Thermophis baileyi
GTATATGAGGTTCTGCTATATTATGTTTATCATTTATCATTCATGAGTACCTGCATGCCCACAAGAGATCTAAGTCCAGCCAATTTTGAATGCCTTCTTAATTCCCGCCCATTACCCTTGACTGTTAGTAGTTCAGATTCTTGTAGAGAACTTAAGTTTGCAATAAATCTTTATACTTATTTGAACTGCCTGAATCTCCTGATTTTCCCAGCGCTTGACAGCAAAATGTACCTGTGCCGTTTTCTGACTCAGGTGTTAATAAGAGAATTTTTCAACTTATGTCAGGCGCAACAAGCTAGGTAGAGATGGGAAGATTCAAATTAACTGATTTATTGCTAAAAGCCCATGAACAGAAATCTTCTCAACTAATGGTCAGCACCTGATTAGAACCAGATAAGGATCAACAGCATTCAAGGTGGATTAGACTTAGTTCACTTGTGGCTATGTAGGGATTCTAGGCTGATCCCTCTTTTCACTCCTCCCCCTGGTTCTGCCAGTCCTCCTCCTACAGCTTATACACTATGCAGCAAAAGATTTCAGATAACCTGGATTACAAAATGAGGCCAAGTTATAGAAATAGTATAAATATATACACACACAGTGAATTGGCAATTCTTGGACAGTTATATCCCAAAACAATACTATTATTCAGAAAACTCCAAAGTAGAACAAAAGCACTGGAAAAAAATATTTTCTAAGTTTTTAAGAGAAAGATGATTTATATATACCCTGGTCTAACCAAAAGGACTGAAACAATTTAGCTTCATGGAAATGTGGAAGTTTAATTAAAATAAAATGTTGATGCCTATGTTTGCATGTTGAAATGTTGATATATGAGTACATAAATTATTTTGTGAACGTAGAATTCCATGCAGTGATTTACTATATCCAAATGCCATATATTCTGTAATAAGGCTAAAGAGATGCAAGAATGATAGTCTTCTATTATGAGGAAATGAAGGAATAAATGAAGATGAATTATGACTGGCACATTTTCTGGAAATATTGCATTCTGTACTGTGTACTAGGTGTGGTCCCTTTTATTGAAATTTCTTTTTTTAATCGGAATTTTGTTAAAAATTATAACAATATAAAACTAAAAAAGTAAAAGAATGGAAAAGAAAAAATAGAAAGTGCAGAGAAGAAAAAGAAAAATAGAAAAGGAAGAAAAAATAAGAATATATTAAAGAAAAATAAAATAAATACATAAAGAAATGATTTCCCATTTTCTCGTGTATAACGAATTTTAGGAATTTATCACATTCTCTTAAAATACAACAATCTCTTCTTCCCATATCCCTTCTCGTATCTATAAACAAATCCTTAAAACCTCATCTTTTCAGTCCTGATCATCAAAAAAATTTCCATTAAAGGTTACCAGAGATGACAACATAAACTAACTTTATATTTCCCTCCATTTACTTTTAACAATCCTGATTTTTAGTCCTTTCAAATAATGTCTTAGAACTTGATTTCTTTTCATTTTCCTTTTTTTTTTTCCCTTTGTCCCTTCTCACAAAATTCTTCAAAGCTTTAACAAGCCTCTTTTGTAAATCCAATAAAGGAAAATTATCTTGTTGTTCTCTTGGTTTATTATTTGTGAATTGCTTTTCATTATTTAAGACAGCAGACAGTTTGTTTTGTATTCCAATGTAACACCATGTTCCATATTATTCTTGTAGCCTGTCTTTTTTAAATACACTTTCAGATCAGTCTCAATCCTGACTGTCAAAACTTCTTCCATTTCGTAATCTCTTTTAAATACAGTCCTATCTATAGAGATACACTCTTAAAATTAACTTGTTCAATTGTATCCTTCAATATGTCCAATGATAAAATATTTTACTTCATTCTATTGTAGGAAGTTAGCACCCACCCCTCTCCTAGAAGAATGAAATATTCTGGGAAATATTAAAAAGGCAGAATATTATATTTCCCTGGATGAGAAAAGGTTTTTAAAGCAACTTTCTGCAGCTCCCTGCCGCCCCCCCCCCCTTCAGCTCCAGGGTGATGGGTTTAAGACATGGCCCTCAGGACATGATAGGATTAGCCCTCTACCCATCTCACCACATGGCACCTGGGAAGATTACATCACTCAGCAAGGCTCAGCCAAGCCTGGGACATAGACAGCCTACAAAGTTAGCTAAGACCCCCGCCCCCTGGGAGTCTGACAGCCAATGGGATACATTTCTTGTACAGGAACAGGAAACTCTAAGGCAGGGCCCAAGAGAGTGTATAAATCTATCTATCTATCTATCTCTCGCCCATGTGTTTTTTTGCCCAGGACCTCAAAACCACGTGGTCCTGTCCACCATTAAACCATCTTTTCAAGCAGTCTCCATGTTTCCAGTGTCTTTCTGGAAGAGTATAGTACAGTATAGTATAGTACAGTATATGTGGTACACTGCTCAATAGTAGTAACTGTGAGAGGGGGAGTCCTAGTGGACAACCATTTAAATATGAGCCAGCAGTGTGCAGCAGCTGCCAAAAAAGCCAACATAGTTCTAGGCTGCATAAACAGAGGGATAGAATCAAGATCACGTGAAGTGTTAATACCACTTTATAATGCCTTGGTAAGGCCACACTTGGAATACTGCATCCAGTTTTGGTCGCCACGATGTAAAAAAGTTGTTGAGACTCTAGAAAGAGTGCAGAGAAGAGCAACAAAGATGATTAGGGAGACATTTCCTGACAGCGAGGACAATTAATCAGTGGAACAACTTGCCTCCAGAAGTTGTGGGTGCTCCAACACTGGACGTTTTTAAGAAGATGTTGGATAACCATTTGTCTGAAGTGGAGTAGGGTTTCCTGCCTAAGCAGGGGGTTGGACTAGAAGACCTCCAAGGCCCATTCCAACTCTGTTATTCTATTTCTATTTCTCCCCACTTGGAACTGAACCCAGATGGACATTTCTTCCAACACTACATTATTAAATCATATTTAAGGGTTCTTCTTTAATTTAATCTCTAGTTCCTTCTAGTTCCTCCAATGTCCAATTTTCAAAGTCTCATTTTATCATGTTTTTACAAGAATTTAAAGCAAAACCATTTAGGAATCTCATAATTAATTCCAAAATCTTACTTTTAATCCATCTGGACTTTTAGTGCATTTGTAACTTTCCAAATCCAAAGTTCCAATCACCCTCTGACTGTTTATTCCAAAACAATTTTTTTTTACATTCTTAAACTTGTATTTAAAACGTCTTTTTCCAAATATTTAAGGAAATTCATCCAGTTAGTGAAACTTGCTAACCCAAAGTTTCCTAAGAATTGAAAAATAGTTAACAAGCAATTTGCAAAAGGGATTAGAAAAGGAAGTATGTAAACCCAGTGTCTTTAAAACTGTCAGCCTGTCAACCCTGAAGCTGGCCTGACCGAGGCTATGGGCGTATTACTTGAAATCCTGACACAACTGTGCTTTGAGCGAAGATAGCTTTCCCTTGTCTCCCAAGCTCTATATCCACTGGAGGTCTCTATCTTGCAGTCTCTTCATTAGGAGCAAATGTACGGAGCATCTATGGCAGGGGTGGGTTCTTCTTTTCTTTGCTGCCGGTTCACTCAGTGCTGTGCCACACGGGCGCGCGTGCGCTTCGCACATGCGCAGTGCTTAAAAAAAGCTTCTGCGCATGCGCAGAAGCAAAAAAACAAAATGACGGTGCCTATGTTCAGGGGCGTGGCAGGCCTGGGTCACTGCCAGTTCTAGCGACCCAGGCCGCCAAGTTACTACCGGTTCTAAAGAACTGGTCTGAACCGGGAGGAACCCACCTCTGATCTATCGGCTATCTCAAGTCTTATCTTTGTCTGAGGGGACTATTTGTCGGTTCATCATTCTGACATGGCCTTTAGTTTACTAGAGTCACTTTGATACAAGATGGGCAGCAAATACATTTATGAAATAAATAATTAAATTTCTTTCCTGGATGTCCCTTTTACTGAAATTTCAAAACCCCAGTCACTAAAACTTGCTCATGTGTGACCTCTACTGTCCTGTGATTCCTCTTTTTCTTCCACTCCTCTTTTCAAACATGTTGGCGACAATCACAAACTTTCTGTACAAGATGAAAGCAACTTGCCATTTTTGCAATCCTTGACTATTCAATAGTCACTCTTGTGACCCAGCAGTGATGAGAACAATCCTGGAAATAAATCACCATCTCTTGGGGGGTGGGGGAATAACACCTCTTTGAACTTCCTTGTCAATAAAGACTTCTCTTCCCTCCCCAAAATGACCAAGTATCACATCTACTGTGACATAATAAGAAACCATGAAAACCAGAGGTGGTATGCTGGCAGTCCGGTCCGGTCCGGTTTGGGTGAACTGGTAGCGCTGATTGTGGGTGGGTGTGTGGGCCCACCCACTTGCTCAGATGTAATGCCATCCTATTTAGCCACATTTTTGTGGCTGGGCGCATGCGCAAAAGGCACATGTGTGAGTAATGAGCATGCGCGGGAGGCTGTGCGCATGTGCGAAGGTGGCGCTCACATTTGTGAACCGGTAGGGAAGGTAAGTGAAAACCACCCCTGGTTAAAACATTTTATTTATTTATCAATCAAATTTATACTTTGTCCATCTCACTGACTCAGAACTATTTACAAGTAAAACATTTTTAAAGTTTCGTTTCATTTGTAAATGAAAGCTTTGCCTTCGCTCTACTCAAAGCCTCTAAATTCAAGTAGCCAAAACAATGAGGAAAACCCCTAAACCACGGTAAACATTTGCTTCGCATGTTTCACAACTGTAATATTGCACTGGAGCCCTCTGAAAGTTTACAAATCAATACATCCCAGTTGGTGGTCAGAGTTCTGATATACTTGTAGATACCATCAAGTAGGGAAATGAAAAACATATTGCAGTGATCTTCCTACCAATCTCTGTCCCCTCTGTGTTTACAGTACAAATGGGAAGGGACAGATATACCTTTGGAACCTTCCAGTTACTAACTCTTAAACTTTAAATAAAAAAAGCAATTAAGAGGAAATAGAAGGACGGGGCTCCAAAAATCAAGACGTAGGTGAATGGAACAACAAAAACAATAACTCTGCCATCTAGTGGTCATCCAGATATTTACAGCCCAGTTATTTATCAAAGGGGAAAAAAAAGAATTTTAGCTGACACATCTCATTCTTGCCCATTGGAGCTAGCATAGATACGGCTGCACGTTATTTGTTCTTATATGACAAAATGCCATAGCAGAGGCTCACATCTGTTTAGAGCAACTTGTTTTGCTCCAGTTTCCTTTAAAAATAATTGGGAGAGAAATATTAATTAGAGCTAAGAAACAGGGGGATGCTGTAGAGAGGAACAGCACTCTTATCATCCTTCTACAAGTGCATCATTAATTAGAAAATATATCCATGTAGGATTCAGCCAGAGGTACCGTATTTCTTCATTTAGCCTAGAATTATCTACTCCAGACTTTCAAAGCTGGATTTCCTCCGACAATGATAGCATGGGCAAAAAACTTTGGTTACACAGTAGAACTAGATAAATGGCAGAAGTTGTGGGACAGCAACTATAAATTAACAATGTCAACTGCATATAAAGAAAATCTGTATAAGATGTTTTATAGATGGCACCTTGCACCGGCGAGGTTGGCAAAGATGTTTAAAGATATGTCAGCTAAATGTTGGAAATGCCACCAGACACCTGGGTCATATTATCATATGTGGTGGACATGTATAGAAGCAAAAAAATATTGGACAAAAATACAAATGTGGCTGGAAAAGATGATAAAGCAGCACATTGATTTAAAACCAGAAATATTTTTGTTGGGGATTTTACCTGACACTTATAGTAAAGGGAATGCATATTTAATTATACATGTATTAACTGCAGCTAGAATTGTATTTGCAGAAAACTGGAAAAGTGAAGAGATCCCTATTGATGAGAATGTGATTAGGAAAATATTAGAATGTGCAGAAATTAATAGATTAACGCTTGCTATTAAGGAGAAAGAACAAACTGAATATTAAACGACATGGGAACTATTTTATCGATGGTTAGAGAATAAAAACAGAAGTTAGAAATAAATGGAGATCAGTGAAATATAGAAAATATGTTAAGATAAGAGATGTAAACAATATGATGACTGTTACCAATATGACTATTAAGATTATTATGTTTAACATTATTATTATATTCTTATTAGAAGATATGTTAAGAGGGAGAAATGAATAGGCTTATTATACTCAATATTACTATTGTAAGATTAGAGAATCAATATCAATGTAATGAATACTGTTGTAGATTTTGATTGTTATTGCAGAGATACTTGTACCCAGACGACACACAGTTTAACAGAAGATGGAATGTTTAAATTAAAAAAAAAATAAAAAAACTTTATAAATAATTTTTTTTTAAAAAAAAATGCTGATCTCCTCCAATTCATTGGGATTTAAGACTGAACAACACCAAAGCTGGACATGACTGGTCCACTCTGAATGGCAACTTCAATCCAGAACTCAGATGCCTTTCTTGTCCTATGCTTCTTGGTCCATTTTCATTGACAGTGCCAAGGGATGATCATCTGAATATAAAGCAGGTTCTACCTTTGAATATGGACACTTGATGCCATTGGTCAGGTAGTCCTAAGTAGTTCATGCTGAACTACTTCCTGTAGTTGTGAATAAGTTAGTGTTTTCATAGAAGTAAGATAGCACCATTGTAAACATGTTGTGGAGAGGAGAGGAGAGGAGAGGAGAGGAGAGGAGAGGAGAGGAGAGGAGAGGAGAGGAGAGGAGACGGAGGCGGAGACGGAGACGGAGACCAAAGGAAGAAAGAGCAAAAGCAGGCAATGTATGTTAGGAGAGTTGAAACTTCTGCTATGACATCAGCTTTTTTTTTAAAAAAAATCACAGATCTTTTTCTTTAAACAAAAAAAATAGATTCTTTCTTTCTCCTCCTTCCTTCCTTCCTTCCTTCCTTCCTTCCGTGATGAAACAGCAGGGAAGACACTTTCTTCTATGCCAAAGACCAACCTTAGTTTGCTTTTCTTCATATATCTGCAATAAAATCCAGCACTTCTGCCAACTGATTTCACATCCAGAAACAGAGCTGGGTCCTCGCCCAGAACCTTTGCTTCTTTCCCCCACTCTACTTGTAAAAGTTGCTCTTGGCACATTTCTTTCACAAGGGACCCCAGCACACATGTATCTCTGAGGAAAAAAAGGCATTCCAAATCTAAACATTTTTCCAAGCTCCCTTGAAGTTTTGCTCTTCTTCTCTTCTTCTCTTCTCTTCTCTTCTCTTCTCTTCTCTTCTCTTCTCTTCTCTTCTCTTCTCCTCTCCCCTCCCCTCCCCTCCCCTCCCCTCCTCTCCTTTTTCTTTTCTTTTCTTTTCTTTTTTTCATAATCCAGTTCTGGAACAAGGGTAGAGGCATTGCTCCCAAATACAGTATTTGCCTAGCACATTCAAAAGCAGGCTGAAAAGAAATGGTTTGAGTACTACTGGTAATCCACATTATTTATAGGAGATTCGGACTGTTAATGTAAACTTATAAATCAACACTGAGACTATTGGTCTCAAACTATAAAGTGTCAACTATAAAGTCTCAAACTATAAAGTGTCAACACTGACACTATTGGTCACAAACTATAAAGTTTCATTGGGCAGTATGCATCACTTACTGCCTTCCTTAATGTTTGTGCATGTTTAATTTCCTACTGACTTTTTCCTCATTTTGATTAAATAGTAAATCGAAGAGTTTTCAGAAGATATGGTAGAAGTGATATTTGTCATTAAAGGAATGGGCCTGTGGCAAAAGCAAGAAAAAACCCTGCATTAAAATAAAGTTCTTAGCTGTGTTGCTAACAATTTGTTTTACTTGGTAGAGAGAAGTTTAGAAACTGCTCCCTTCCCATTCCTCCCCCCTGTTTCTGCCACTAAAGCATATGAGTTTGCAATATGGTGGGGTAGGAAGGCATTCTGGAGTGCTATATGCCAGTATATCAAGCAGGACTAATCCTATTATTAGGCAGAAGGGGGAGTTCATTTCAAATAATGGATGCTGGGTGCCCGGGAGGTGACCTTCCAACTATTTCAGCTGGGTGGGACATGGATGGCAACTTTCCAAATATTTCTGTTGATAGCCTGACTGTTCCATCTGTTTATTTATTGAGGGAGATCTTTGGTACCTAAGTGAGTTTGGGCTGCTGCAATTATTGGGTGTGCCTTTGGCATGTTTGAAGTTATATACATGAAAAGTAGATGATAGTGTCAGAGAGAGAGAAGAAGGAATATACATGTGCTTATCCATGATTGAATGAATCACTGTTTATTATATTAATTTAATTTCCTAGGCTTGCACAGGTACCTGGAGCATACTAACACCATAGACCCATGATGGCGAACCTATGGCACGCTTGCCGGAAGTGGCACGCAGAGCCATCTCTCCGGGCACGCCAGCCGTCGCCTGTTGCTCTTCCGGGTTCCAGCACACACATGCACGCCGGCCAGCTGGTCTTTGCACGTGTGGGAGCGCCGGAAACCGAAAGAGCAGCTCCCCGGCACGCATGCACGCACTTTTATTTATTTTATTTATTAGTTTGTCAAACATGTACAAGATAGCAGGTATAGGTATAAACATAAACATAATCAAAGTGAATACAGATAGATGAGGACAATAGGACAGTAGGACAGGGACGGTAGGCACGCTGGTGCGCTTATGCACGCCCCTTACAGACCTCTTAGGAATGGGGTGAGGTCGACAGTAGACAGTCTAAGGTTAAAGTTTTTTGGGTTTGGGGAAGAAACCACAGAGTCAGGTAGTGAATTCCAGGCATTGATCCCTCTGTTGCTGAAGTCGTATTTTCTGCAGTCGAGTTTGGAGCGGTTTACATTAAGTTTGTATCTATTGTGTGCTCGTGTATTGTTGTGGTTGAAGCTGAAGTAGTCATTGACAGGTAGGACATTGTGGCAGATAATTTTATGAACTACATTTAGATCGGTTCTAAGGCGACGTAGTTCTTGGAAGCTGAACTTCCGGGTTCCGGCACACACATGCACGCCAGCCAGCTAGTCTTCACATGCGCATGCATGCCAGAAACCGGAAGACCAGGTGACCGGCATGCATGCGCACGCCGGAAACTGAAAGCTCAGCAGCTGCTCTTCCGGTTTCCGGTGCTGCCCTGCATGCGCACGCTCCCATTTCGGCACTCGGTGCCGAAAGGTTTCGCCAACACTGACATAGACTGAATGGTCACTTAATCAAAGTATCAACAATCATTGTGAAGAAAGTGTTGGAGGAAATCTCCCTGGTTTGTTCCCCAGTTGGGAAACAGTCACTGGCGCTGAGAAGGAATAGACATGGAAGCAAGCTGCCAGAAAGTGGAATCCTTTAATTCAGGAAGGCAAGAGGAAGTTGTGACATAGCTCAAGTGTTCCTGGCTAGCAAGCAATTTTGGATTGTAAGTCTGTGGTTTTTTTATACCTATTTTCCCTTTGACGCTTCTGTAGCTTGATGGGTTTTGATGTGCCTCTAGTTGAAGTGATTGCCCTGGCTTTTTGTCTTCCTGCTTTAATGGGTTAATCATGGTCCCAGGACCTTTGATTTTCCTATCCTAGGGGTCAATCCTGTCAGGGGGCAGGAAAAAGGAGTTCTGGTTTTGCCTTGGTGAGTTATTTTTAGCCTGGCCTTTTTTCCAGGGCTGCTTTGTGATTGGGTTTTGTTATTTCTAGTAATACCTGTAGGGGTGGGTTCTGGTTGTCATCGCTGCTGGTTCGCTCAGTGTTGCGCCATGCTTGCGCTTCACGCATGCGCAGTGCTAAAAAAAAAGCTTCTGCGCATGCACAGAAGCAAAAAACAAAATGAACCGGTTCAGGGGCGTGGCAGGCGTGGGTTGCTATCGATTCTAGCAACCCATGCTGCCACTTTACTAATGGTTCTATAGAACCAGTCCGAACTGGTAGGAACCCACCTCTGAATAGCTGTTAATGGCTTTTGGCAGCAGCCCAGACTTCCAATTCAGCCTGAGCGCTTGCTTTCGGTTTGCCTTGGGGTCTTTCTCTCTTAAAGGGGAAGCACTGTTTTTAGTTTTGCACTGGTTTAGTGGTTCCTGGCACTGTCCTTTTGGGGTGTACTTCCCACAGTAGTTCACAATCCTTTGTTGGGACTGCAGAATTAAGAATGTGGAAGAGAGAGTAGCTTAAGACAGTGTTTTTCAAACTTGGCAACTTTAAGACTACAATACCCAGAACTCCTAATTGCTCCCAGAATTCCCTAGCCAGCATTATATTTGTACTTTCCCCAAAATGTAGTCCCTCCTCATCTTACCCTCAATTATCTGCACAAAATGCTTCACTGATTTACCTGTTAAGCCTCTGCCTTCAGCAATTGCATAGCTAGCAGAAATCCAAGAGATGTTTTGTTGTTTTTTTTGCCTGAATGGCTAGTGTTAATGGCCAATAAAGAAAGATAATCTGCAATAACTACACCTCTCCTAGCCAACTTGGAAATGAGAAGTTGTTACTCTAGAAAGGAACATTACAGTGTATGCATGTACAAAGAGACAGCGGTTCAATCTTCACCTCAATAAGAATATCTCTTCCACTCTAAGAAGCTCCTATACCCGTGATGGTGAACCTATGGCACGCGTGCCACAGGTGGCACGCGGAGTCCTCTCTGCAGGCACGCAAGCCGTTGACCAGCTCAGCTCTACTGTGCAAGTGCAAGTGCCTCCCGCCAGCCAACTAATTTTCGGGTCAGACAAGCGCATGCTTTCTCCTCACTTTCTGCGGCCATGCCTTCCCAGATCTCTGGAGATTCCACCCCAGCACTGTTTGGCCAAGCAAGGCTTTCCCCCCGTCCCAGCTCCATTTGGGGAAAGGAGGCTTCCCCCCCTCCCAGCTCCGTTTGGAGAAAGGAGGCTTTCCCCCCTCCCAGCTCCGTTTGGGGAAAGGAGGCTTTTCCCCCCCTCACAGCCCCATTTGGGGAAGGGAAGGTTTCCCCCCTCCCAGCCCCGTTGGGGGGAAGGGGGGACGCTCCCCCCCCCCAGCTCCGTTTGGGGAAAGGAGGCTTTTCCCACTCCCACTGCTGTTTTAGGTTAGGGTTAGGGGGATCGCATGCGCATGTGCAGGGGACGGGACCTGCGGGAGGGCCATTGCATTATGGGTGTGGGCACTTGCGCACGTATGACAGTGTGCGTGCACACACTTTTGGCACCCGAGGGAAAAAAGGTTCACCATCACTGTCCTATACCCAGAGGTAGACTGCTGCCTGTTCGGACCAGTTCGCCCATACTGGTAGTTCCGACCACTGGCTGGGCCTACCCACCTGCTCCAGTGCTATCCCATCCTATATATCTCACCCTCTGGCTCGCTCGCCCCACCCACACAGCCCAGCTGATTTCCACGCCTCGCCCGCTCTACTCACCGTGGCTCCTTGAGAAGGTGTGCTGGAAGTCGTGTGCATGAAATCGCCGTGTGTTTGAAGCCACGCGTAAGCACGGAAGGCGCACGTGCTCACATTTTCGGTTCTGCACTAGGCGAACCGGTTGTTAAATTATGTGAAGCCCACCTCTGCCTATACCTAAGAGAAGCATGGTATGAGTCAAGGTGGAATGGTTAAGGTGTTGGTGGTACTAGGGACACTCAGGTTTTAGTGTGTCCTCAGCCACAGAAGCTCATTGGGTGACTTTGGATCAATCATTCTCTCTCAGCCTATCACAAAGGGTTGTTACTCTGGGCAACAGAGCAGAGAATATTCAAAATCCTGCCTTGAGCTCATGAATGAAACAAGGCAGGATGAAAATCTTAAAAACCTGTAAATGCTAGTTCATGTTTCTTACCATTGCACCCAACTAGAAAAATCAAAAATCAAAAATCAAAATTCAAGAAACTTGCTTTGCCACTCTTAGTCCTTGAAATACGCAAGAAAATAACATCTCTGAGCCAGCAGTGCATTTTCGGTATATGAGTCTTGCTCTCATTCAAAATTTGGAAACTTTGGACATGTATGGTTGAAGACTATAAAGATTCACAGAGGAAAATTTTATTGCTGCCATGCTGAAGACAACGACATAGTTTGCAGTGACCTGGATTTTTTAATGCTTTTATCTTTGTACAGTTTTTATTATTGTAAGCCACGCAGAATTACCCTGAGGTAAGATAGGTGGCCAATAAATTTTATAAATAAATAAATTTAATGAATGAATGAATGAATGAATGAATGAATGAAGGAATGAATGAATGAATGAATGAACGAATCCAGCAAGCCTTTTTTTATAAGTTGTCACCTCCAATTCAGCATGGGCCATAGTTGCCTACCCTGATGTAGGAATACATCCTCATATCCGTGGAGCCTAACCATAATACTGAGAGTTTCTTCTAAAATATTATGACATACTTTTTGTCACATTTTGGTATGGTTCGCACCATATCTTCAGTTGAAGATTTTGCTGCAAAAATCTAGATGACCAGTTAAAGGTCTATGAAGATTCTCAGTCATCCAGGTCATAGTTGTATCAAAGTTGGTTGTTTTTTGTTTTTTGTTTTTGTTTTTTGTTTTTGAAAAGGTAACGAGTTATTTTTTTTTCAGGAAGAAGAAGGGGGGAAAAACCAGTTTGACCAGTTAAAGGTTTCTACACTGCCATCAAATGCTCATCCAGATTTATAAATCCTACATCTGCCAGTTATAACTTGAGCAGGTCATTTTGGAGAACTATGTGAACTATGAACCTTACTAATATTGGAGGTTTTGGGAAGTAGTTGTAACTCAAAGCTGTATATCAGGGTGACTGTGAATTAAGCTACCTTCTCTTGGTCAGCTGTGTTGTACAAACCACGAAGCCCAGTCACTAAAGTTCTGCCTAGTCAAACATTCAAGTAAGTTAGATTGGTCTCATACATTATCTTCATGCAGTTTCTTTTTATTGTCATTTCTAGCAGGACTACTAGATTCTGTAACAGCTTTGTTCCCTATGCCATCCATCTGGTAAACTCTCAAAATTTGTATCTCTCGCCATGTACATGTATACATCTGGACTAGACTGTGTTGTTTCTCTGTGTCATAGAATATATGTGGGTATATGCATAATTTTGTGTTTGTTTGTTTGTTTGTTTGTTTGTTTGTTTTATTTATTTTGTTGTGTTTACCGTATTTTTTGGAGTGTAAGACGCACTTTTCCCCCTAAAAGAAGCTGAAAATTTGGGTGCGTCTTATACTCCGAATGTAGCTTTTTTGAAGCTTTTTTTTTCAGCCCTAACAAGGTGCTAACAGTGAAGCGATCTTGGTGCTAACAGTGAAGCGATCTTCTGTGCTTTGCTAGCTAAGCGATCTTCCCTTTGCCTGTTTTTTTCATTGCTACTCCCTCCGAAGAAGGTTTTTTTAAGCCCTAACCAGGGGATAAAATAATGTGCTGAAGCTGACCAGACTAAGGACGCTAGCCAGATGAATACCTGGTAGGCAGATTTTTCCCCCTATTTTCTTCCCCAAAAACTAAGGTGCGTCTTATACTCCAGTGCATCTTATACTCTGAAAAATACAGTATGTAGTATATATTGGAAGTGGGGACCCTTTGAGAGCTGTATGCAATGAAATTTCATTTTAATGTATGCCGATTAGTGTACATTCAAAGTGACAATAAAGTTATTATTCTATTCTATTCTATTCTATTCTATTCTATTCTATTCTATTCTATTCTATTCTATTCTATTCTATTCTATTCTTTCATTCCTTTTTTCCCACGTCTATTTTTTCTCATGATTCACTCTTGACACTACCAAAAAAATGATCTATATCATGTTCAGAACTGGTCACCCTTTCGCTCTTAATTGATTATTTCAACCTTTTAGAAACAATCAAATTAACTGTGCTTTCAAGATGTATATTCATCTACTAATCTGTGGTTTTTCCATTATCACTGCAGCATAACATGCAACAATCATTAATTTATGGATTCCTACTTTCATATGCACCAACAACAAATACATACTTTCATCATTTTAATGCTTTGATTCATAATTAAATCTAGAGCTTCGCTTCCCTGTATGTATTCACCAATTCCCTGAACTAATACCATGTCCATCCAGATCAATTACATCCTTTCATTTTCTCTTAGTTTGACTGACATACAACATGTTTATTTTTCTTTGCTCTTTACTCATGCTCTTTACCATTTAATCCCCTTACATTAGAAGTCACAATTATCATATGTCATAGTAGGCTCCAGATGGGCCCATAGATACAGACCTCTGCCACTTGTCATGAATGCGATCAATTAAGGCTTTCATATAACCATTCTTAATACTATAGAGAAGGTGTAAACTAGTCTACCTACCTTGATCATACCTGTCCCTGCAGTATTTCCTGTAATGGTACAACAATCAGGCTGGGTATGTTTGGACCAGTATGGCATGGCAATGCAGGTTAGTCTTATCCTAACATAATTAATTGGGTGTTTGGTCCAACCAATCTTGCTTTGTGATTAAAATCCAGACCATATAGGACCGCTTGGATAAATAGCAGCTTTGCCAGTAAGAGTATTTCCAGGCAGCCCACCTTGTCTCCAAGTTCATTGATTTGTTGAATTTAACCTTTGGGTAACACTTCCTCACCTGCTGAGAAAGCTCTAATTTCATTCCTCTGAGCCTCTAGACAAAGCAGGTTAAATGAGGGGGAAATACGTGTCGTACGATACCGATCATTTGAAAGTGACATTTTTGAAAGAAGTTGTTCATTGGCAGCTGAACAAAAATGGGAGGCGGCTTCGGGAAACATCTGGCCCAGAGCCATCATTCAACCCCTCTCTGGTTCTGGACTCAGAGAGTTAATGAAGACAGATGAAGGCATCCTTACTGCTGACCTCTTGGTGCTAATGAAAATTATTTAATGGTCAAGCCCTGTCACTAGAAAAGTAGATTAATTAGTGAAGGAGGCAAAGGGAAAGCACTCTAATGTCTTCTTGGCTTCTAATAATAGAGTTGCAATCAAGTCAGGTAACCTGATAGATGCTGATAGAAGAGGGCAACTTTGCAACTCACCTTCATCACCAGTCACAATGGCAGCAAATGCCCTCATCACCACCAGATGCTCTGCAGAGGGACAACGGCCAAAACAAATTGCTGTCTTCCCTGAAATTAAGTTTAGCCATATGGTTGGGCACTTGAGCAAAAGAGCTAGGAGAGGCATGCAAGGGAAGGGAGAGAGAGAGGGAGAGAGGGAGGGAGGGAGGGAGGGAGGGAGG
>QLTV01002671.1:1060248-1081729 GCA_003457575.1 Thermophis baileyi
TCTAAGTTGTCTAAGCCCAAAATTTCAAGTCTTGTGGAATAAGGTATTCTGTTGCGAGTGGAGGAGTGGAGGACTCTTCTCGTGAAATATTTTTGGACTCTCTCAATTGTATTAATATCCGATATGCAGTGCGGGTTCCAGACAGGTGAGCTGTATTCGAGAATTGGTCTAGCGAACGTTTTGTATGCTCTAGTTAGCAGTGTAATGTTGCCAGAGAAGAAGCTACGCAGGATTAAGTTGACTACTCTTAGTGCCTTTTTGGCAATGTTGTTACAGTGGGCTTTGGCACTTAGATCATTAGATATGAGTACTCCAAGATCATTTCCTACTGCCTTGCTCTTAACCTGCTCAGGAAGCTTTACTGTTCTAATTTAGACAATGTCCCAGGATTTAGGAGATATTAAGTCCTGGATTTCTTCATATTGGCTAAGAATTTAAATACCACTTAGAGTTTGAGTACTTATCTACCCGCTATTATATAGCAGGGGCAGGGGTGGGTTCTAACTTACCTCACCACTGGTTCGCTTCCTCCCGCGCCACGTGGCTGCACGTGCATTGTGCGCTGCACGGCCACGCATGCGCAGTGTTGAAAACTCGGCTTCTGCGCGTGCACAGAAGCAAAACAAGCAAAAAATGGCCAAAAAAAGCCAAAAACAAGATGGTGGCGCATGCGCAGTGCCGAAAACTCAGCTTCTGCACATGCGCAGAAGCAAAAAGCAGCAAAAAAATTCCAAAAAAATAATTCCAAAAAAAAATGGTGGCGTCCACAGACCAGCACCAGCAGAACCGGCTCCGGGATGTCACCACCGGTTTACTACCGGTTCTATAGAACCGGTGCAAACCGGGAGGAACCCACCTCTGAGCAGCGGTAGACAATATTTTAAGGGCTAAGGACTACAACTCAGCCTTTTCTTCTTCTGAGCTGTGAAAAATCATGATGACAGGAAGGAAAAGTCAGAGCCTAAATTTTTCAGCCCTGTTTTTTTTAAAAAAAAAAAATCTGGGGTAGACATTTAAGGACAGCAATGGAAGTAGAAACCCTCTGCATTCTAGCAGCACGGAAGCAAAATAGTTCCACCTCCTTTTGACTCCCAATGCAAAAACTGCCCCAAACATATTGCCTATTCAGCTTTAAAACATCCAAACTTCAAGAGAACAATTTAAAAAAATTTAAAACAGTAAAAATGGGAAAGGTCTGCCATCCAGAACCTGCTGCTTCAATTCCTACCCTTGATTTTTGCAGGGAAGCAAGAAGATTTTGCAGTTGATCATCAAGTATTTTGCCATCAAGTTTCAAGAATGCAACATTAGGAGCCTCAGGGGTGGAGCCATCCATGGACAATCCTTATTATAAGAGTTTAGATGTGTCCAACTTTGTTTTGCCAGTCCCCAAAAAGAGATGACGTGGCTGTTGGGGACAGTTGAAACAAAGACTCATTTCAAGGGATTAAATTAATTTAGCCTTCATCTTCCAATATTCTTCACCTTTGACCTCAGTTGCCTTGTGGTCATTTTATGGAAACTGGATGATCATTGGGTTGGTTGGTTGGTTGGTTGGTTGGTTGGTTGGTTGGTTGGTTTTATGTATCTTTCTGCATAACTATAGTTCCCGGAGCACATTCCTTTGATGTCCCAGTACATGAGAGATCACAACAGCAATTAACAGCAATAACCTTGAGTGGGGAAAAATGTGTTATGTTCAAATAATTTTCAGTGAAAGATTGTGGAAAGAATTTAATAGCAGTACTAACAAGATTTTATTTATTTATTTATTTATTTGATTTTTTTTTTTATCCTGCCTTTATTACTTTAGAATAGGGGTCTGCAACCTTAAACACTCTAGAAGCCATTTGGACCCATTTCCCACAGAAAAGAAAACACCGGGAGCCACAAAACCTGGGTGGGCATGGCCAACTTGATGTCACTCACTCCCACCCAGTCACATGACACCCCCCAGCCACGCCTACCCAGGTTTTGTGGCTCCCGGTGTTTTCTTTTCTATGGGAAACAGGTATCTCTCTCTCTCTCTTTCTCCCTCTCTTTCTCTCCCTCCCTCTCTCCCATCTCTCCCTTTCTCCCTCTCTCTTTCTCCCTCTCCTTCCCACCCTCCCTCTCTCTCATCTCTTTCTCTCTCTCATCTCTTTCTATTTCCCTCTATCTCCCTCTCTCCCTCTCATCTCTCTTTCTCTCATCTCTCTCTTTCTCTCTTTCTTTCTTTCTCTCTCCCTCCCTCTCTCCCCCTCTCCCTCTCCTATCTCTCTTTCTCCCTCTCTATCTCCATCTCCCTCCCTCTCTCTCTCATTTCTTTTTCTCTCATCTCTCTTTCTTTCTCTATCTCTCTCCCTCTTTGTCTCCCTCTCATCTCTCTTTCTCTCTCCCTCCCTCCCTCTCCCTCTCTCTCTCTCTTTCTCTCTCATCTCTTTCTCATCTCTCTCTTTCTCTGTGTCTCTCTTTCTGTCTCTTTCTCTTTCTTTCTCTCTTTTTCTTTCTCTCTCTCTCTCTCTCTCCCCTTTCCCCCCTCCCTCTCCCCCACTCTCCACACCCACTTCCCAACCCCCACACCCAGGGAATAACTGTAAGGAAATTCGGCCACATTCTCTCTGTCTCTGGAAAGATACAAAAGTAAACCTTGCGTTGCAAAAGGAGTGACTGTCAGGCTGTTACATCACAGCCCCACAAGGTTGCTGCCTTAGATTGCAGCACGCACTTCAGAGAAGCATCATCCCAAACAGCTGCACACTCACACAGGTACGCATACACATCCTGCAACTCAGTCCAAAGTGGCTGGAAAATATAATACCTGGGCGCCCCCGAAGACACTTGGCAGGCAAAGTACGGGATGACACACACACACCCATCACCAAGGCAGCGTCCACTGAATCCTTGCAAAACTGGGCAAAAGTGGAGAGATGGGAGCAGACAGAGCCAAATCGAGCCGACTCTGTCTCTCTCTGTGTCTCTCTCTCTCTGCCCAACTGCAGCAGGAAACGGTGGGCGGCTACTTCCGGCTTTGTTGGTGCTGGACGCGCAACCTGCTCTCCTCCCCGAGAGAGAGAGTTGCCAGGGGCGAGTGAGGCAGGGAATGGGCTCCAGGAGGAGGAGAGGATCTCGTCTCCCCCATTGTGAAGCGCGCTTTCCCTGTGCTGCACAAGGCACTGCGAGAGCAGTGGGCAGGCCATGGAGGGCATATGGGTCTTCCCCCTGCCCCACGCCAAAAGGAAAGCCAGCCGGGCTTCTCCTCCAAGAAGCCCCCCTACCCTTCCCCCTGCTCCCTGCTCCCTTCCCCCCACTCAAATCCAATTCGGGAGAAGCGTGCGCTGGAAACGCGTGTTGGGGCAACATCGGAGAATGCCTTCTGACCCTCCGGCACTTGGCCTGCAACTCTCTGCGCTCCTCCAAGCCTGGCTTGCTGAGGGGGGGGGAGCAGCCCTGACTCCTCTGCTTCCCCCACCCCAGGGCCCCAGCATCGCTGCCCGGCTTCCTCAAAAGCGCAGCACATTTCAAAGGCGACAGCTCGCGTTGGAGGTGCCGAACAGCGGGACAGCTGCGAGAGCTGGGCCAGGCCTCTCCACTGTCCAGCTCGCCAATGGGGGCACTTCTGCCAGGCCAGCTGCCCGGCGCTCGGCTGGGGGAAGGGAGCACTTCCCCACACCGGCCCCTTCTTTCTCTTGGCCCCATCGACGAGGGAGGAGGAAGGCCAGGCTTGGGGGATGGCCCCCACCCTGCAAGATCTGCCCCCGCCATTCTCTCCCAGCCCTCTTTGCTGGCAGCAACAGCAAATATATGACAAAAGCGGAATGCTGTTGCCGCGCAAAGGCAAATACAGGGGCGCTTCGCTCCCGCACTAAGGCTCTGCCCATTGCCACTGCCATGACAGGGTGACAGCTCTTTCATCCCTCTGCCACGACAGGGCCACAGGGAGCCGCAGCAGAGGGGTGAAAGAGCCGCATGCAGCACCCGCTTTAGAAGTAACTCAAGGCAACAAACAACACTCTTTCCTCCTCCTCCTCTTTTTCCACACAACGACAGCCCTGTGAGTCGGATTTTGCTGAGAGAGAGAGAGAGAGAGAGAGAGAGTAGCTGGCCCAAAGTCACCCAGCTGACCTTCATATCTAAGGCAAGACTAGAATTCGCAGTCTCCTGTTTTTTAGATCATCACTTGAACCACTAGAATCAAATTGGCTCTCAGTTTTAAGACTGCACAGACAAAAGTCAAGTTCATTGGAACCAATGTACCATCTCACTGTCACCTAAAAAATAAGTTTTTTAATATGATGCATAACCTGCATTTGAAAAGTCATCAGTTCAGCAGCATGATAAACCTTTCAATATATCCATATGGATTTCAGATTTTATTCTGTATTTGTTTGATTACTCAGGGGAGCTCACTCCATTTCTATCTGAGATGTCCTTTAAAAGCCAATAGTTGAAGAAAATCTGTTACTTGAAAAATCTATCAGATGTTATGCCAAGATTTCATCTGCACAGGTTTCAGAACAATTGCTGAAGATTTGTTCTCGGGTACTAATGATATATTTCTCATTAATAAACTATGCCAAACACAGTGAGGATTCATGGAGAACTGGACTCCCTGAAGGCGAAGGGACAGCAAGGAGCAGGATTCAACCAGAAACGGTGCCTAGACCAGATGGATCGTCAGGTTTTTATCATAAATGTTTTGATGATGAACTTTTACAACCTTTACAAATCACCATAAACTCTATCTTACAGGGAGGAAATATGCCAGAAAGTTGGAAAGAGAAATATATCATTAATACCCAAAGAAGGATAAGGTTTGACTTGAATGTGAAACTACTGACCGATATTGTTGTTCATTGCTGACTACAAGTTGTTCACAACAATTCTAGCTGAGAGATTGAAAAAAAAAATCTTCAGGAATTTATTCATGAGGATCGATGTGGCTTTTTACCTAAAAGAGATATAATTTTATCATATTTTATTTATCTATATATTAAATTATTGTATTTTATTCCAATTTCATTTTAAATCATATTTTATTCCAATTGCATTTTAAATCGTATTTTATTCCAATTTCAGTTTAAATTGTATTTTATCCAATTCCATTTTAAATGGTTTTTAATCAGATTTTAGTAATAATTTGTGTCTGGAACTCTGCATTTTGATATGGCCCAAGGGCTAATCAATAAAGTAAACTAACTAACTAACCTCAAAGACAGTTAAAGGACAATGTTAGAAATGTGTTAGACATTTTGGAATATTTGGAGCAATACAATAATAAAAAAAAAACAAGCCACGTTGATTTTCTTAGATGCAGAATTTGATAATTTGAACTGGGCTTCCTTGTTCAGGGTTTTGGAAGATACAAATTTTGGAGAGAATTTTATAAAATGGGTAAGATACTTTATAGAAAGCACAAATAATGGTTAATGGAGATCTAACAAAATCCAGTGAGATACCAAAAAGAACAAGAGACGGATGCCCATTATTTTCTGCCATGGTTTTTTTTTGTTTTTTGTTTTTTTTTGGTTCTTAAAATACTGAATAGAGGTATAAGACAAGGGGATTGTGGAAGTAAAGATTTAAATTTTAAGTTAAGGGTTTTGCTGGTGACTTGGTGCTGGGTTCTAATCCTCTAAGGCAGGGGTGTCAAACTCAAGGCCCGCGGGCTGAATCTGGCCCATGGGGTGCTTAGATCTGGTCCGCAGGCCCACCCTGGAAACAGCGAAGGACCAGCCCGCAGTGCCTCTGCCAGCGAAAACCAAGCTTCATTTTCGACCACGACGGCCTCCTGCAACCCTCTGCCAGCAAAAACGGATCTTGGGGAGGCCGCACCTGATCTCCATTTTCACCGGCAGAGGGCTGCAGGAGGCCGTTGCAACCGAAAACGGAGCCTCGATGAATGACGTCGAGCTGGTCACACCCACCCTGGCCACGCCCACCCAGCTCCCTGAGGTCAAACACAACCCTGATGTGTCCCTCAATGAAATCGAGTTTGACACCCCTGCTCTAAGGGAATTGAAGCATTAATGGGGAAATTAAAAGAATTTGATACATGAGCAGGTTTGGATCAGACTTCAAGAGGGCTCTGCCATGATGGTTCTCCCACTAGTGATAAGAAAGCCCCAAAGCAGAGTAGTCTCTGACTACTGTGGAAGTAAAAAGACATAACTTGGATTTCACACACCTGCTCTGTTGTCCTGCACAAACCTTCTCCTTCTCCGTCCGTATCAATATAGGAAAATATAGGAGAAATGCAAAGCTCCGTTGGGCTTGAATGCTGGCCAGCACGGGGCAGTAGATCAGGTAAATCCCATGCAGAATAATTCTATTCGATATTTGCATTTGAAAGCTGGTTTAATACTTAATGTTGCTGTTAGCATTCGAATGTGTTACACTGTATTTATTAACAACCCGAATGCTCGCTGTGAAGCTTCATTGCTTGACTTCTTATAATGGTTCACTGAGTGTGTATTGTCATGCGCTGCCTGCTTCAGGGAGATGATGAGATCATTAAGCATTTGGAAAAAGCTTTCAAGGATGCAAAGCACTTTGCCTGCATTATCTGAGTAATGTTTATTTGAAAACAACTGTGTTACAATTATGCCATGGATGATAGAGGTTCAACTTCTCCCATCAGTTCCAACCAAAGTTATGGGAGAAGGAAAAACGTGATCCACACACAGTCCAGATCATCATCTCCATTTAATGACCCCATAATCCCTTGCGGGGTGGAGTCTAGGCAACTGAATGGAGCTAGCAAAGCGTTTAATGGCTGGATGCCCTTCCTGTTGCCAATTCGGAGTTTTGTTCAACAGATATATTCTCATCGCACCCAGAGAGAGAAATATCTGCCTGTCAGAGTGTGCACAGCATGACTACTATTTTGAGACAACCCAGGAGCAAAATACAGTACACAGAGGTTTGTCTTACAAACAGTGGTTTATATACAAGACTTCTATATACATACATACACGTGGTAGGCACATACCAGGCAAGCAATCAATCTTCAACTCTACACGGAGAACTACAATGCAGATAGAACACGACGAAGAGAGAGATACATGAGGAGAGAGAGAGATGCCCTCACATGGTCTCCCTTATATAGACAGCTTCTTAAAGTGGCAGTAACCCTGCTGACTCATTCTCATTGCATCAGCATTTCAGTTTACAGCCTTACATCAGCTGGTCAGCTATTAAATCATCATTACTCTGACACTGCCTCTACCTAGGATCAAACTCACAGCCTCCTGATTGTGAGGCGAGAGTGCCACCTCTAGGCTAACTGCACAACTCTACACACAGTCCAGATGATTGGGCTGTAATGATATGCATACTTGCCCAGGTGTCACTTACACTGAACCTGTTTCGTGTCCTTCTCAGTAGCCTGACAACAGAATCGAGATCATGTGAAGTGTTAGTACCACTGTATAATGCCTTGGTATTATATGCATCCAGTTTTGGTGGCCACAATACAAAAAAGATGTTGAGACTCTAGAAAGAGTGCAGAGAAGAGCAACAAAAATGCTTAGGGGAATGGAGGGTAAAACATAAGAACAGTTGGAGGAATTGGGTATGTCTAAATTTAATGAAAAGGACTAGAGGTGACATGATAGCAGTCTCCCGATATTTGAGGGGCTCTCACAGAGAAGAAGGGGAGGGTCTCCAAAGCACCTGAAAGCAGGATAAGAAGCATCAGATGGAAACTTATGAAGGAGAGGTCCAGCCTAGAAATAAGGAGAAATTTCCTGACAGTGAGAACAATTAATCAATGGAACAGCTTGCCTTCGGAAGTTGTGGTGCTCTATCATTGGAGGTTTTTAAGAAGAGATTGGACAGCCATTTGTCTGAAATGGCACAAGGTCTCCTGCTTGAACAGGGGGTTGGACTAGAAGACCTCCAAGGTATTCTATTCTATTCTATTCTATTCTATTCTATTCTATTCTATTCTATTCTATTCTATTCTATTCTATTCTATTCTATTCTATTCTATTCTATTCTATTCTATTCTATTCTATTCTATTCTGCTTGTGTTGCCAGAAACAGGTTTGAGGTCATGCAGATTAGGAACCCAGATGGGTGGATGGGTGGATGGATCAATCAAAAGATGGAATAGAAGATGGATCAATCTTAAATCTAAGGGCTTTTCCTTACCTGCACTTAACTATGCATGCCAGTAAGGACTCAGAAAAGGCATGATGGAAGCTACACATACAAAAGAGTTAAGGCTGGCATCACAATGTCATATTTGCTATGTTACCTTTTTTTGACACACACATACCCCAGATGCTGTTGTCACAGTGCTAAGACACCCAGTTAAAATCTTTTTTTCTTCTATGTCCCCATAATGTTGCCTCAGTGGTCCATGAGTGAGGTTGTGCTCAGCTGTGCCAGTGTTAAGGTAATATCTTCTCCCACGGATAATGGCAGCCCAATGGCATCTGTGGGGATGGCGGAGAGGTCAAAAAAAAGGCAAGAAGGCTAACAGAGTACTGTAGTGCAAGTCGTGCCCTTTTCAGATGCCCATCAATGATTCACACACGTTCAAAAGTGGCAGGACTTTCATAATATCGCTTCATAGACACACATATACACACACACGCATTCTGCTGGTGCAACCTTAGCATATCAAAAGTGTAGATTCAAGCAGGGGTATCCACAGGGGAACATAGTCAAAAGAGTCAAGATGGCAGCTATAACCATGCAATTAAAGCCTGATCTTTTTTTTTTAATGTGTGATGAGCATTAAAAATTGAAAGGCTTCAGTTGCATAATCACAGCCACCGTGTTGATTCCTTTGATCCTCTTCCCATGGACATCCTCAGGCCAAAGTTGCAGGTCAAGAAAGAAGAGTGAACTTAGTGGAATGTTTTTCTCCAACGTCCCCTGAAAATCCTTACAGCCAGCTTACGTGGTCCCTACTGCAATAGTATGACGTAACAATGGAACCTCAATCCAAGCAAGCGACATACAGTTTCATGTAGTAGCTAAGACACTAATCTAGCAACCAGGAGACTGTGAGTTCTTCTAATCCTACTTTAGGCATAAAGCCAGCTGGGCGGCCTTGAGCCACTCATTCTTACTCAGCCCTAGGAAGGAGGCAATGGCAACCCACTTGTGAAAAATCTTGCCAAGAAAACTGCAAGCAGTCAGCAGGAGTCCGCACTGACTCAAAGTCATGTGTACATACACACCAAGCAAGCAGGCTGAGACTGAAACTTCTACTGCAAACCTAATCAAAGCATCACATACTATATTCTCCCCCTTCTTAGGTAGGAACTTAACACCCACCCCTCTCCTAGAAAATGAAATATTTTAGGAAATATTAAAAAGGCAGAATATTATATTTCCCTGGATGGGAGAAACATGTTTTTAGGCAGGAAATAGACTCACTCTTAATAGCCCTCACCTTTGTCAATGGACCATTAAGGCCAGAGCCCAGCTCACTCATTCCCCCCACCTTTGTCAATGGGCAGTCTATTCTACATAACAAAGATCTACCCCAGGGGTGAAATGCTCCCAGTTCGCTCTTACCTGTCGGTCACCGTAGAGCCGGTCGCCAAGGTAGCGCGAGCTGCCGCCCACCTGCCCGGACTCCGCCATTTGGGTTCTTTTACCCTCTGTGAATGCACGGAACACTTTGCGCATGCGCAGAGGGTAAAAGAACCCAAATGGCAGCGTCCGGGCGGATGGGCGGCGCCTTGCGCTACCTTGGCGACCGGCTCTATGGCGACCGACAGGTAAGAGAGAACCGGGAGCATTTCATCCCTGATCTATCCCCTTCAGGCAGACCCATCTAGCAAACAGAAATTCAGCAATGGTACCTGGGAAGAGTACATCAGCCAAGCCTGGGACAGACAAAAGCCTACAGAGTTAGCTAAGACCCCCGTCCCCTGGGAGTCTGACCACCAATCAGAGTGCATTTCTTATACAGGAACAGGAAACTCTGAGGTGGGGCCCAACAGAGGGTATAAAAAACTCAGGGACTCTCAGCAGCTCCCTTCTTTTCTTCTTCAACATCTTCGAGGCATATGATCCCCGTTTTCCCCAGGGACCTCAAACCATGTGGCCCTTCTGTCCACCATTAAACCATCTTTCCAAGCGGTCTCCATGTTTCCAGTGTCTTTTTCCCCACTTGGAACTGAACCCAGAAGGACATTTCTTCCCAACACTTACTCTCAAAATGTTCTATGCTGTCTCAAGTAAAGTATCTGTGAGTCCTCATATTAATATTGCTTTATTAAAAACGTGCTTGCAAGGAGAAGGGGCATTTGTTCCAAGGACTTACCTCACTAGAAATATGTTCATATTTCCCAAAAAAAAGAAAAAAGAAAACTTTTTTATTTGATCTTATAATAAACCTCTGTTTCTGTCTTCTCATTTGGCTTCAGAGCAAAAATACCCAGGAATCAGATTGGCAAGGTATTTATCAGAGAAAGTAATCACGACTTTTTCGGTTGCTAAAGTTTATTTCTTTCTCCAAAGTGCTGATGAGAACTTGAGATAATATATCGTGTCACTCCCCCTATCCCTAAAAGATATGTTTTAATACACTGACAGAAGGTTTGAACTGTAAAACAGAATTGCTTACCAACAATAATATTAATAATAATTTTGCTTTGGATTCCAGCTTGAACTGACCACTGCATTGCTAATATTTGCCGCCGCTTCCCTTTATTCTCCTCTTTTTATATACAGACCCCCACTATAACAAACTTTTCTAGCTTTTGACTGACCCCTTGTGGCAAAAGAATAGTGTTGCAACACATACAGCTGTAAACTCTGCACAATTTATGATCCATCAAGTCAAGCACCGTCCATCAACTGTCTTGCAGTCTAATAGGTTCTTGAGTATTACCACCTCATTTTTGCAATCCCAAATAGGAAGCAAAATCAGACATGGAAATTATATGTGCAATTATATGTGCCATGTGGGGCTGCATTTGAGTTTAGGGCAGTCTTCCCCCCCCCCCCCACGGGTGTGGGCCCTGCAATTTTGACAATTCCCAGCTTGCTTGTTCCTACCTACCAAGGCAGTACACAATCTGGTTGCCTTTGTCAGGACTTGGAAGCTAAGAGGGTTAAGCTAGAACTTTCTGCTTTGCGGTCTACGACTATAAATTGAATAAATAAAAATGAAAGATTATGATGAGAGACCACTAAGGAACGGCAAGACTGTGGAGCAGCGGTGAAATCTACTTACCTTCCCTACCGGTTCGGAAGCGTCCGCTTTGCACGTGCGCGTCACGCACGCTTTTTCACCCTCTGTGCATGGGCAGAACGCTTTGCGCATGCGCAGAGGGTTAAAAAAAAAGAAAATGGCAACATCCGGGTGGGTGGGCGGAGCCTCACACTGCCGCCGCTACTGGTTCTCCGAACCACCGGCGGCCGCTGCTACCGGTACACCCGGACCGGGCCGAACTGGTAGCATTTCACCCCTGCTGTGGAGCACTTGTAAAGTTGCAAAGAAAGCAAAGACAATCATTTCCATGTTGTCTCTAAAATTAAAAAAGAAAACAGAAACAATGTCAATGAAACTATCACAAATACAGTTTGACTCAAGGGAAACTTTATCTTTTCCAGCATAAACTTTGCTGTTTAAAAAGCTATAAATTCCAGGAGAATTTGAACAGGAGCTACATCAGACCCACACCGTGCAGTAATTTGCATGCAAATGCTTATAAAGGGTTGGGAAATCTAATGGATCAAGGATCTACTTCACACTGTGAAGCTATTACTATATTAAAATAAAAGGCATGGACACACTAAGCACCTGACCATCTTGGCAACGTAGGGAAAAAAAGCTATATAATTTGCAAATATGGCCTGATATTTTAACCCACATTATTCAGTGAAGAGAATTTCTACATCAGTTATATTCATAACAATAGGGTAACTACAGTTGCTGTGGTGGTTCTACAGGGTCATTTCAACAACATTACACCTGTAAACTTGGATTTTATAATAAAATGAAGACAATGAAAATTCTGCACGTAAAGAAAAAATAACAGTGATAACTTGCTAGAAAGACAAAACCAAAATCCTTTTGTCTCGAAATTTCTTACGGGATACCTTTGATTCAAGTTTCTGGGAAGCAAGAGCCTTTTTTCTGCCTATTTTTTTTCCTATTTGTTATTCTTTTTTTATTATTATTATATTATATTATATATAATATATATTATTATTATAATTTTTATTAAACAGTTTTTTCCATTTTATATCACATTTTCCTCTTTGCAACATTTCCATATATATATATATCCATTATATATCCATTTTTCCCTTTACATCTATATATACATACATGTGGTTCCCTTATCTATGCTAATATACAACAATACTAATTTATATACAATTCATGATTATTCATATATATATTTATACAAATTTTTTACTATTTTCTATCTCCTTAATCTTCTTTTCTTAACAATTTTTTAATCTTTGTACCTATCTTCTAACCAGTTATACCATGCATTCCATACTAAGTTTCTCCTTTATCTTTTATTTCTTTTGTCAGTCTATCCATCTTGGCACACTCTAACACTTTCTTTATCACACTTTCCTCTGATGGTATATTTATATTCTTCCAATTTTGCGCAGACGTTATTCTGGCTGCAGTTATGACATGTAACATTAGATATTGAGGGTTTTTTTATGATATTTCTCTGCGCATACGTTATTCTGGCTGCAGTTATGACATGTAACATTAGATATTGAGGGTTTTTTGTCATATTTCCCTGTAATTGTGCCTAATAAGAATAATAATGTTATTCTTGTCATGGTTGACTTGCTACGCAGCCCCAGTTGCAACAAGACAACGGTAACGGGAGGGGGGAGGGAAGGCCTTGGAATCTAAGGGAGGTTTGGGAAGAAAATTTGGAATGCAAGTGTACCAACTTGAAGCTTGAGACAGACTCAACACCTCCAGGTCACCAGCTGGGGAAGTCTGAGGCAAACGGACCATTCTCAAAACAAAGAGAATGCAAATGATTGGTGGACAATGGCCAAAATAGATATTTCAAAATATCTGTTTTGAAATAGATATCTATAATTGTGTATTAGCAAATGTGCATTTAACGCAAATCTAATTTTTTAATGATGTGCAGACAGCCTTACTGGTACCTTATATTTTGCAACCACTACCAGGGGAGGGGAGGGAACGTTTTCCTATGCTGTTTTCGCGCAAAATAGTTAGAACTGGCTTTTCTACTTCTGTACCCATATGGAATCTTCAGTAAAGTTATACTCTTGGTAAAACAATGTCCCAGGAATTACTTTTGCTCTCTATTACCCAGTGGGAGGGTTGACAATTCTATTGTACTTTAGTTTTTTAACTTCTGATTTTGAAAATCAGAATCCAGGAGCAAGAAGAAGAGATCAAAGTATGGAAGATCGAAGTATAGTTTACTTGACGTGTCCAGGAGTAGATTTATAATGCTATTTATAATGGAGCGGAAAGTGAAGCTTCCTGAATCAAGTGAGGTCAAAAGCATAGAGCAGTGTTCAGTTGAATAATACTTATTCCAAATAATATATTCTGTAGCACAGAAACAGCAGTTAAGCTGGGCCATCTGCCTGAATGTTGATAGTTAGACAAGCAGGACAATCCTACATTTGAAGGTGTTTTATAAATAAAGACCTTGCCAAGATTTATTTAAAGATATAAAACTCTCAGGAGAAAGCATAATGAAAGTATACTTGTCCATTGTCTAGCCCACTAAACTGAATTTCAGTTGCAGCTGTTATTTTGAAATAGACATCTATAATTGTGCATTAGCAAATGCGCATTTAATGCCAATCTGATTTTTTTTAATGATGTGCAGACAGCCTCGTTGGTAGCCTTATATTTTGCAACCACTACCAAACCACAGATTACCAACAGCTCTACTATCTTCTCTACGATTGATGATTACAAGGTCACTTACATGTTATATGGCAGATTTCAAATAACACCCTAATAATTAATTTTCTGCTTTCTTTACCCAATCCATTGCACTTGAATCTATATACAGCTACCTGGAAATAAATCCGCTATTTTCTATAAACCTTTGAAGGGACATAATAATAGTAGAATAGGTAGAATTACTGGGACATAATAATAACTTGCTGTTTTGCTTCTGTAAGAATTGCTTTGCTAAGAATTGGAATTGCCTCTATCAGTGATCTAACTTCTGTTATCTGTTATCTTGTTTTTTTGTACAACTCTGAGCCTGGTAAATATCTCAAGAAGCGGGGTTGCTAAGCATCCAGCCCCTCTGTTGCTAAGCACTCAACCCCCCTGTTCCTTGCTGCACAGCCAATGCGGGCTATAAGGAAGGCATGGGCCAGGGGGCCAGAATTGGGTGTCTCTGAAGGTATAAAAGGACGCCATACCTTCCCCAAGGTCTGGCCTTTCCTTACATGTCTCTTTTGTATATGTTTGGAATGGTTTACCCAGCTTTTGCTTTGATCAAAATTAAACCCTGATTCTTTCTCAAGCCTCCGCTTAAGTTCTTCTTTTGGCTCAATGTGGGTTTAAGCGTATTGCCAGACCTTACACCTTATTCCAAGGATGGAGAATTGGTGGACTTTCAGATATCGGTAAAGATCCCCCTTAGTGTTGCAACTAAACACCAACTAGAGGGCTAAAGGTTCGCCATTCCTGTCCTCTGGTAAAGAAATGTTCCTATTCTAACCTTTGTCTTGCTGTCTGTCTCTGCTCAAATGATTTAAAATCATACATATTATAAAATGATGCTCTTTCTCTTTAAAAAAAAACAGTTTGGACAGATCATAAACATTGCTTCTCTAGTGTTGTTGCAATCAACGTCGCCTCCTAGGAAGCACCTTCAATGTCAACGTTTTTGGAGGCTACGGGGATAAATTTGGGCTGTTATCCACCATGACTGTGTGTTGTGACCCAGCGCGGCAAGTCCCCAGGAAACGACACACACACACTGTTTTCCAAAACAAAGAAGACTTTACCACTAATAAATGCAGCTTAGTAATAAGTTGGTTACAGGTTTTTCACCATAGTTCTTGTTGAAAATCACAAACCACTTTGGCCGGGATTCCAACTACAAAACACAATTTAATAGTCTTAGGGCATGGCCCATCTGCCTGCAGGTTTACATGTGAGGAGACCTCCTCCTACAGAGCCACTCTTGCCGGCTAGCTGCCCTGCGTGCCCTAGCATCAATCAGAGGCTCCTCCTCTTCACTGGAGTCACTTAATTCCTGCTGGGGAGGTGCAGAAGGCCCTGGTTGATTATCGTCCTCTGGCCCTGCGTCCTCCTCGGTCTCGGACTCAGGTGCCGGAGATACAGACTGTTCTTGCCACCCCATGGTCGGTTCTTGGTCTTCCGGATCCATGAGCAGCTGCGTGGGACTTGGGCAAGCCACAACACTGTGGGCCAGCAAAAGATACCTTGTTTTCATCATTCGTTTAAGAGACTGTGGTACACTAATTGTAGGTCGTTGAAGAGACAGTGAACTAGTCTTGGGTGGTGGGAAGATAAATCAGAAAAAGACTAGTATCTGGTCTGTAGTAGCTTCTTCTTTCCTGCCCAAATCTATTGTTGGTTTCCTTTCCACCAGGCCCTGTTTCAGATAGTGGGTGAAATGCTACCGGTTCGGCCCGGTCCGGGCGTACCGGTAGCGGCAGCAGTGCAAGGCTTCACCCACCCACCCGGACGTCGCCATTTTCTTGTTTTTAACCCTCTGCGGATGCGCAAAGCGTTCTGTGCATGCGCAGAGGGTGAAAAAGCATGTGTGATGGGAGCACATGCGCAAAGCGTGCGCTTCCGAACCGGTAGGGAAGGTAAGTAGATTTCACCACTGTACCAAACCCTCTGCTGCTAATTATAGAATGGAATATTAGAATGGAAGAATAAATATAGGAGTGTAATTGGGCATTTTTTTTTATTGGTTTAAAGGGTTCTGTACAATGTAGAAGCTGTCCTGAAATGGGAAAGTATGTAATAACATTTCACTTACAAGTAGGATTGTAGAGTGAAAAAAAGCCAGTTGTGTGAAACACCAGCCAACAGAGTACAATAAATTGCATTGATGGAATCTCAGATTGTTTTAACAGAAAGTGAATGGAAATAAAAATTCTGTTCCATTCTGCCTGATACAACTTATATATGGATATGATATTCAATGATGAAGAGTCATATTTTAAAGATACTGACAAAACTGAAGAGCAATCCTGAAATATAGGTGAAAAGGTGTAATCATTTAGTCTAGGGGAGACATAATACAGGTAGTCCTCGACTTACGACCACAACTGAGCCCAAATTTTTTGTTGTTAAGTGAGACATGTGTTAAGTGAGTTTTGCCCCATTTTACGACCTTTCTTGCCACAGTTGTTAAGGGAATCACCACAGTTGGTAAATTATTAACCCGGTTGTTAAGTGAATCTGGCTTTCCCATTGAGTTTACTTGTGAGAAGGTCGCAAAAGGTGATCACATGACCATGGGACACAACAACGGTCATAAATATGAACCAGTTCATACTTATGAATGGTCATAAATATGAATCAGTTTTCAAGCATCTGAATTTTGATCACATGATCATGGGGGTGCCACAAAGGTCGTAAGTGTGAAAAACGGTCATAAGTCACATTCTTCAATGCCGTTGTAACTTTGACCGGTCACTAAACAAACTGTTGTAAGTCAAGGACTACCTATAATGGCTGAAAAGCTGTCACACTGAAGTTATAGCAGAGTTGTCTGATGCTGTTTTACAAGATAGGACTAGGTAGCTGTCATGTGGGGATGCATTTTTTAAGGCTGACACATCTGGGCTGCAAAACTCCATATTATCAAGAGATGGCAGCGAATTGAATGAAGTTTTTTTTAATATCCTTTTGCTGCCATCTAGTGGTCATCCACATTGCATCGGACAGAAATAATAGCCCTTTTTTCTATGCAGCACTGTTTTTAGGATTTATTTATGAAAAGACAGAGATTGTAATGGTGTGGGGTTATGACCTTGGGAGACAGGAGGAAGGGAAGCTGCCTAGAGAATAAGATAAGATGTGGGGGAGCCCACAGCTGCATAATGGGTGGAGGAAGAAACTCAGAAAGGAACCTCCCTAACTTACCAAGCTGTAAAAAGAGAGGCAAGAGATTTATATTATCAGACTTTCACAGTTCTGTTAATGTCAGTCTTACAATAAAGTAGAATTAGCTCATCTGGTCTGTTTCCTGTTTTGTCTATCTGTTCTGACCCAGCCTTAGCAGAAGCAAGAAACAGACTCCTTGTCACGAAAAACCCCTCTTGTGAATTAATTGCATTCACCCACCGAAAAGTAGTCCTTCAAGGAGTTAACTGCAGTAACAGACCTTATCAGTTCCTTGCGATAATTGCAAGGCTGTGAGCTCCCAGCCGAAAGGCTGCAAATTAAGTTCTGGCAAGCAGTCTCTGTGGCACGAAACACAATGAGAAAAATCTTCAGAAATACGAACTGTTGTCTCCTACGACAACCACTCCCCTTTCCTTCTATTTATTCCCCAGCTAGGGAGGGGCCATTCAGCGTCGATGTGTGCTTTGCTTCCCAAGTTGACTCCTTGTCCTCCATTGTTCACCTCTCCTAACTGCTCTGCGCATACGTGCATCTGGAACAGGCCCCAGCTGTTCTTCCTCCTCACTCATATCAGCCTCCAAAGGCAGCTGCCTCTCCGGTGGCTGAGAAATGTCGGATGGCCCTGGCTCTATCTCTGTGTCCGATGTAGAGAATCCATCAGAGCCTTCCCCAGAATCCAGAACTGGCCCAAGTTCCTCCCCAACCTCCTTATCGTCTGAGTCTGCCGCCAGCTCCGCTGCCAGCTGGCGGGCCACAACACTATCTGAGAGGACTGACACATATAACTGATATAGTATATAAACTCTAGCGAGTTGCACTTTGTCCTGACAAGGCAGTCCCACCTTACAAGGTCCTTCCTAATCCCCTTTCCTTACTTATCTTGAGACCCTCTTGAATTTTCAGTTAGTTTTGCCCGGTCACTACCAAGACAAGGCAGAACAACGTATGTGAAGGAGATAATTAATGTCTGACTCCACTCAATTTCATATAAATCACTGAGTATGAAATAGAATAGCAGGGAATGGAAGTGGTGTATTTTGGCTAAATGAGTTTAATGCTCCCTCTTCCTTCATTTCCCACAGGGATGGTGACAGATGATTTTCTATCGGGGAACGCATCAAATTTGCAGATGACACTAAGCTGGCAGGAATAGCCAACAGGAGACTCAGGAGACAAGCTCGGGAGCCAAAAAGATCTCGACAGACTTGAACAATGGGCCCTATCCAACAAAATGAAATTTAATGTGGAGAAAAGCAAGGTTTCACACCTGGGAAGAAAAAACCAAAGGTACAAGTACAGATTAGGCAAAACCTGGCTCAAAAACAGTAACTGTGAGAGGGACCTTGGAATCCTAGTGGACGATCACTTAAGTCAGCAGTCAGCAGTGTGCGGCAAGTAGCCAAAAAGGCTAATACAATCCTTGCTTGTATAAACAGAGGCATAGAATCAAAATCACGTGAAGTATTAGTACCACTTTATAAAGCCTTGGTAAGACCACACCTGGAATACTGCATTAAGTTTTAGTCACCACATTACAAAAATGATGTTGAGACTTTGGGGGGGGGGGAGTGCAAAGAAGAGCAATTAAGATGATTAAAGGCCTGGAGACTAAAACATATCAAGAACAGTTGCAAGATTTGGGTTTTGGCTAGTCTAGAGAAAAGAAGGACTAGGGTGGACATGATAGCAGTATTCCAGTATTTGAGAGGCTGCCACAAAGAGGAGGGGGTCAAATTATTCTCCAAAGCACCAGAGAGCAGGACAAGAAACAATGGATGGAAACTAATCAAGGAGAGAAGCAACCTGGAATTAAGGAGAAACTTCCTAACAGTGAGGACAATTAACCAGTGGAACAGCTTGCCTTCAGAAGTTGTGGGTGCTTCATCACTGGAGGTTTTTAAGAAGAGACTGGACAGTCACTTGTCTGAAATGGTATAGGATCTCCTGCTTGAGCAGGGGGCTGGACTAGAAGACCTCCAAGGTCCCTTCCAGCTCTATTCTGATTCAGTTCATTGATTCAATGTTACACTAAGATCTAACAACTATCCCAGTGACTTCCTGTATTGGAATGGAAAGGGTACCCTCCAGTGATGGGTTCTAAATCCCATCGCTACCAGTTCGATCACGAGCTCCTGCGCATGCACAGAAGCGTCCGGGGCAGGTGGGCAGAGCCTCCCGCCGCCACTGCTACCAGTTCATAGAACCGGACCGGACCGGTAGCAACCCACCGCTGATACCATCCTGTCCTGCATCTCGTATTGGTTCTTGCAGGGAGCATCAGATCCTACTTTAAATCCTAAAGCAATTAATGAGAAAAATAATGTGGAATCCTCATCGGGGGCATATTTGGAAATTCAAGCTATTTCTTGCCAGCACAAATCCAATGCCAGGAGGGAATTCTAAATGGAGAAATAGCAGCCAGAGGAATAAACTGATCATAGGAAAAAGGCAAGAGGAATTATCCACACCTGCTTCTCATATGCTACCTTTTGTTATTTAAATGAATAATAATCTCTCTCTCATACTTCAATGAATGCATGGAATTAAACAGGTGTCTGCTGCCATTAAACTTTTAATATACTACTAATTGTAATATTTCCAATCTGTTCAATCATGATCCCCTTTTGTAGTGTGGGAAGCCACCACCACCCCTCCTAGAAGAATGAAATATTTTGAGGAATATTAAAAAGGCAGAATATTATATTTCCCTAAATGTGAAATGGAAAAACATGTTTTTAAGAGGGAGAGAGCAGCCCCCACCTTTTCTTAATAGCCTACAGCAGATATCAGCACGTAAGAGATAAAGAGCTTATTGAAAGAAGACAGGTATCTAGATAGCACTATTCATAAGCAAATACCCTCACCCAAGAGCCAAAACAGGATGAAAGCCATTAAGCCACAATAGGAATTGCATCACCCCCAAAGCAGTCCAAACTTCAACCAAACCTGGGAGCTCAAACACCTAGGATTTGTACTTTGCCTATAGAGCCAGCTATGACCCCTACATAACCCCTACATGGCCCCATGGGAGTCTGACAACAGCCAATAGAATACATGTTCTTGCATAGGAACAGGAAGTTCAACTGCAAAGCCCAAAGAAGATATAAAAGGTATAAAAACCCTCCACTCTCAACTCCATTTTGTCAGCTGCACCAGAACCACAAACCCATGTGGTTCTGCTTCATCAATAAATGGACCCTCTTTCCAATCAGCCTCAGCCTCCATTTTGTCTCCAGTGCCTTTCTCCCGGCTTGGAACTGAACCAGATGGATATTTCTTCCCACGGTAGCATTGAAAATCACAATTTATTGGAAACTTTTGGAGAGACCTTTTGAACCCAAAGTTTCCAGTAGAGCATGTGTTTTCCAGAGGTTCAAGTTGTTTACCCTGGCCCTAAGGTATGAAGAGCCCTAAAGCAGACAAATTTAGGTTTAGCTACAGTGTACTAGTCTTGGATGATGGTTGGCACAGTGGTTACTGAGCAGGGAGAAATACACCATCCTCAGCCAAGAAAGGATGAGAGTCAACCCTCTGTGTTAACCTGCCAAACCTACATAAGCCCCATTGTTGCGGGAATTTTAAAAAAAACGGGATGAGGAAACGCAGTACATGCAGGGGTGGGATTGAAAAATGTTAGCAATCGGTTCTCTGCCCGGTTGCTGGGTGGGCGTGGCCATGGGGCCGTGGCCTACTCGGCCTCCTGCACCACTGGGGGGGGTGTTTTCACCCTCCCCAGGCTCCGGAGGCTTTCCTCGAGCCTCTGGGAGGGCGAAAACGCCCTCACCTGGGCTCTGGAGGCCGGAAACGGGCCCATTTCCGGACTTCCGGTACTTACGGTAAGCCTGTTTTTTTGCCCTCCCCAGGCTCCGGAGGCTTTCCTCGAGCCTCCAGGAGGGCAAAAACGGCCTCCCCTGGGCTCCAGAGGCCCTCCAGAGGCCGGAAATGGGCCCATTTCTTGACTTTCGGTACTTCCGGTAGGCCCGTTTTTCGCCCTCCCAGAGCCTTCGCGCGGTCCCTGCACTTACCTCGTGTTAGATAGTGGGTAGAGATGACAGGAGACAGACTTCCAAAGCAGCTCTTTATTTCAGCTCTTGTGTAAGCAACCAGCAAAGAGCAGTCTGACAGCTTGCCCTTTTATAGGGAGCTGTCAGACAGACCAGCCAATAGCGTTTGAGCTTTTTCCCGCTCAAACGCTGGACCTGGTTGGAACCATGCAACACAGTTGAAACAGTTAGAACATAACACCCCTCCCCTCCTGGATGGAGCTGTCCAGCATACGTAATCACGCAGGTAGGCGGGGCGTTTTGAAGCCCTACTAGACCTGCGCAATTCAGTTGGGGGGGAGGCAGCGGCCTGTGCGGACAGGTCTGCTGCCGCTCCGGGGCTCGAGCATGGAAGCTCCTGGAAGGTACTGGGTGTGGCCTCCACGGCCGA
>QLTV01002671.1:1093666-1119403 GCA_003457575.1 Thermophis baileyi
ATAGATAGATAGATAGATAGATAGATAGATAGATAGATAGATAGATAGATAGATAGATAGATAGATAGATAGATAGATGTTTTTTTCTCTGTTAAATCACCTGGTATACCCAAATATGGGAGAAAGCATACTGCTTCCTTTTTGCCTTTCGGCCCCTCCAGGGGCCATCCAGACAGTCAATATAGATAGATATAGATAGGAGAGAGAGAGAGAGAGAGAGAGAGAGAGAGAGAGAGAGAGATTGTAAGACATCAGAAGTGATTTGCCATTACTTCTATCCAGGGGCTGAGAGGGAGTGACTGGCCCAGGGTCACCCAGCTGGCTTCGTGCGGTTCCTAGCCTGACCGCTTAACTAGTGACTCCCTCTTCAAGCCTGGAAGAAAACGAGGACAAGCCAAGCCCCTTCGGAACTGTTGCAAAAAAACCACAGAGTTGTTGAATTCGCTACCTTCATCTTTTGTGTAAATCGTAATTGGCTCGATTCCGTAGGTATTTGTTTATGGCCAACAAAGCCCGGGCAGGTCTCCCACCGCGGGAGGAAAACCCGGATCGCTTTGATCTTCCCGAGATCCCTCGGGATTGCAAGATCCCTTCATCCCCAGGCAGGAGGCGGGTGGGAGCCTCAGCTGCCAGGAGTCCGGGAGCCTCCCCCCCCTCCTCCCCCCCCCCGGAGACCAAAGGCGGCCCGGCAACCTTCTCACTCCAGCACCCCCGCGTTCGGCCTCTCTTCTACGGAGAGAACGGAGCCCTCCGACCCGCCCCACCTCCGCTTGCCCCGCATTGGTCCGAGGCCGCGCCCTCCGCCTCCCGAGTTGCGCTGGGAATCACCGGCCGAGCCGGCGCTTTCTTGGCTTTTGCGCTCCGCGATTGCCAGCCATGGTGAGTTCCGAAGAGCGCTGGCGGTGCTGCGGGGGTGGCGGGGAGAGAAAGTTGCAAGCGCCCCCCCCCCCGCCCGCCCGGGAGAGGCATTGGAGCTGAGATGACGCTGGGTTTGAGGCGAGGGGGGGGGAGAGATAGAATGTTGGCAGTTCTGGGTTAATTCTTAATCCGAACTCAGCACGGTGAAAGGGAAAGTGGCTGAGATCGAGTTTGCGCTGGTCGCGTGCGCCTATCCGTCTGTCTGGCCTCTGGCTGTCTCTATCCATCTCTTATTTTCTATTATTTCTGTCTGTCTGTCTGTCTCTATCTCTCGCTGCCTAAGCTTCGTGAGGTCTCTTGCAAGAGCGGCGCATCTCCCAACTACGACCTTACTCCGGTAAGGCAGGAGGGACGGAGGGGAAGGCGGATTAGCAAGTGTGGAAAACGCACCGGGAGTCGTCCTATCAAATCGCAGCCAAGGAGATTTATTAATTTGGCAGGCAGGTTTATTTTTTTTATTTTGTTTTAATTGCAAAGGGTCTATGAAGATTCTCAGTCATCCAGGTTGTCCCAAAGGTGCGTTTTTTCAAGAGGCAACTGAACTTTATTTTTTTTTTATTTATTTATTTATTTATTTATTTATTTATTTATTTATTTATTTTTTTATTTATTTATTTATTTTATTCACCCATGGCAACTCAAGGTGGCTTACAGAATATAAGACCACATTTAAAACAATAAAAACTAACAAAAAGAATCAAATAAATTCATATAGTACAATAAAACAAAAGCACCTGGACTCTGCAGTCGAGTTTGGAGCGGTTTACCTTAAGTTTGTATCTATTGTGTGCTCGTGTATTGTTGTGGTTGAAGCTGAAGTAGTCATTGACAGGTAGGACATTGTGGCAGATAATTTTATGAACTACATTTAAATCGGTTCTAAGGCGACGTAGTTCTAAGTTGTCTAAGCCCAAGATTTCAAGTCTGGTGGAATAAGGTATTCTGTTGCGAGTAGAGGAGTGGAGGACTCTTCTCGTGAAATATTTTTGGACTCTCTCAATTGTATTAATGTCCGATATTTTAATTTTAATATCCGATATTTCTGGGTTGTGGGGTTGGTTTTTTTTTGTTTTTTGTTTTTTTTTGAAGACGTTTCGCTTCTCATCCAAGAAGCCACTTCAGCTCTGACTGGATGGTGGAGAATGGAAGGATTTATATTTTATACTCTTTGCAGACAGCTGGTCATTTGCAGATGGACTGCATTTAAAAGACACTCTTTCGAAGACAGCAAAGTCCACATTTTGGACATGGAGGACAGCTGGTTTGAAAGAGGGGTCAAAGAGGCCATCTATGTCAAAATGAACAGCCCCCTCTCTCAACAGAAGGGGTGGGATACGACACCATCTAACTCCAGTTTACAACACAATCCTTTCAACAGTTCCAAGAAGGCTCCACACCCATTTGCACTACTCAGGTGACCCTGATGACATAGATAAACCTCCAGGTGGCCTCAAAGACTCCCTAAAAAAAAAGAATGCAGATGATCAGCTGTCTGCAAGAAGTAGAAATCCTTCCATTCCCCACCATCCGGTCAGAGTTGAAGAAGCTTCTTGGATGAAAAATGAAACTTCTTCAAAGAAAAAAAAAAGTCCAGTTGCCTTTTGGGTGGAAAAAAAAGCACTTTTGGGACTTTTATTGCAAAGCTTCCAGGAAGAACCAGCTGTTTTCTAGGATGGAGGGGGGGCAGAGATATGTTCAGACCGGAGGTGGAATTCAGCAGGTTCTGACCAGTTCTGGAGAACCGGTAGGGGGAATTTTGAGTAGTTCGGAGAACCGGTAAATACCACCTCTGACTGGCCCTGCCCCCATCTATTCTCTGCCTCCCGAGTCCCAGCTAATCAGGAGGAAATGGGGATTTTACAGTATCCTTCTCCTGCCATGCCCACCAAGCCACGCCCACCAAGCCATGCCACGCCCACCATGCCACGCCCACAGAACCGGTAGTAAAAAAATTGAATCCCACCACTGGTTCAGACCTACAGAGTTTAAGGGAGATGGGTAACATTAACGCTGCTCTCTCCGAAGCCAGAAAGGAGTTGCTATACCTTGGGTAAATTTCCAGTTGCTTTTTCCTGGATGCAAGAGCAGATGTTCTGGGCCTCTGTTGCTTTTCTCTCGGGTCTGGTACCTACAAAACTCTATCCAGTCTTGAACTTGGTCTCCTCCCTGCTTAACTCTTTTTCTGCAGCTTGCTCTAATTGGTTGCATGTGTTCTTTTAAACATCTGTGCAATATTTAGTGGCATGTGTTGTAATCAAAGGCACATATGGTGAAATGTTTCAGCTTTTTTTTTTTTTCAAAAAAAATATATATTGAAATCTTAACCAGGGAAATGCAGCTTGGATTGGATTGGTGGGGGGAAATAAGGTTGTGGCTATTAGCAGGGGACATAAAGCAGTTTTGTGATGAACTTTGAGTCTGCCAACAAAAGTAAAATACTTCTCACTTTGGACCCCACACAAATCAAATGCCTGTTAACTACATTTCTGGGATCAGGGATTGGCAACCTGGTTGCAAAGGATGTAGGCTTGTCAAAGGATGGTGGGCTAGGCAAGCAAATTATACCAGCCAGAAAACCCTTCATAAGGGTTTTAGAAGAGCCGAGGTGGCGCAGTGGTTAGAGTGCAGTACTGCAGGCTACTTCAGCTGACTGTTCAGCAGTTCAGCGGTTCAAATCTCACCGGCTCAAGGTTGACTCAGCCTTCCATCCTTCTGAGGTGGGTAAAATGAGGACCCAGATTGTTGGGGGCAATATGCTGACTCTGTGAACCGCTTAGAGAGTGCTGTAAAGCACTGTAAAGCGGTATATAAGTCTAAGTGCTATTGCTATTGCTATATCCCAGAAGAAAAGACAAAAGAAGAGAAATGGAATTTCAGTCATTGTTAGTGCTGTATGGAGAATTGTGGGACAGCCTTGGGTGGAATAACAGAATAACAGAGTCGGAAGGGACCTTGGAGATCTTCTAGTCCGACCCCCCTGCTCAAGCAGGAGACCCTATAGTACTGTTCATTGCCGAACTGAGGCTTGTGGAAATCTGATCACACCAGTTGGCTTACAAGCCCAGAATGGGAGTTTTACCCATTGAAGGTGCATGGTTTCTGTTCCTAGTCCAAGTTTATATTCAGACTTGGTGGTGCCTTCCAGGTACCTTAGACCAGGGGTCCCCAACCTGTGAGCTGTGAGGGGTTTGCAACTGGGCCGCAGAAACAGCCAGCAAGCGTGTGAACACTCATACGCATCCTCACTTGTGCAAGCAGCAAATGGAGCTGCGTGTGCACACTTGCTGACCGCTCACTCAGAACCATCCCCTCCCCCCCCCGCCAGCAGAGCCAGTTTGGTCCTTAGTAGACACCGAAGATAAAAGACTTGCTGATCCTATATCTAGGGCAGGGGTGTCAAACTCAAGGCTCGCAGGCCAGATCCGGCCTGGGGGATGCTTAGATCTGGCACATAGGGCTGCCCTGGAGACAGCGAAGGACCAGCCCATGGTACCTCTGCCAGCGTGCGGCCCTCCCGAGCTCCATGTTCGCTGGCAGAGGGTTGCAGGAGCCCGTTTTCACTGGCAGAGTGCTCGGGCCGCCACAGGCACCCCCAACACAAGTGACGTCGAGCTGGCCAAGCCCCCCCCCGCCCCCCCCCCCCGAGGTGAAACACAACCCTGATGCGGCCCTCAATGAAATCAAGTTTGACATCCTTGATCTATACGGTGATTGCCTTGAATGAACTGGGAACCCATCCCTTTAGAATCAATTCTTTGTATTGTACGGAAAGCTTGTTCATCTCAAAAGAAAACTTTTAAATCAAGGGTTGCTTTTATTTTCATTCCTAATTTATCCATCTTGATCAGGGGTGTCAAACTTGCGTCGTCACATTGTCGTCACGTGACGTATCGCAGCTTTTTTTTTCCCTTCGCTAAACCGGGGGTAGACGTGGCCAGCGCCAGAGGTGGGTTCCTCCCGGTTCGGACCGGTTCTATAGAACCGGTAGTAACTTGGCGGCCTGGGTCACTAGAACTGGCAGCGACCCAGGCCTGCCACGCCCCCGAACCAGTTCTTTCGGCAGCGCCATAGGTGCCGCCATCTTGTTTTTTGCTTCTGCGCATGTGCAGCTTTTTTTAAGCTGCGCATGCGCAAAGCATGCGCGCACCCGCGCAGCATGACACTGAGCGAACCGGCAGCGAAGAAAACCAGAACCCACCCCTGGCCAGTGCGTGACGCATCCGACCAACGGGATGCGAGTTTGATACCCCTGATCTTTCAAGGCCTATGGCCTTGAAAAACACTGATGCAATTTCACAGCTGGACTTAACTCGCTCTTTAATAGGGGACGCTTACTAGAAAGATTAAAATGTAGCCCTTGACTTACAAGCCACAATTGGGACAGAATTTCCATTGCAAAGCAAGACAGTTGTTAAGTGACTCTCATCTTATTTTATGATCTTTTTGCCACAATTGCTAAGTGAATCAGGTGGGTCGTTCAGTGAATGTGGCTTCTCTCCTGGACTTGGCTTGTCAGAAGCCAGCTGGGAAGGTCACAGATGGTGACCACGTGACCGCCCCCCCCCCAAGATGCAAGAACCAAGCCACTTGCCAAGTGCCCAAATTTTGATCACATGACCCTGGGGGTGCTGCGATGGTCATGACAACTGATTGTAAGTCACGTTTGTCGATGCCGTAACTTCGGGAGGGTTGCTAAATGAACGGTTCTAAGGCGAGGACTAGCTGTATTAAATTGCTTTAAAACTAATAAAACTGAGTCAAGAAAAAGCTGAAGCATTTAATATGTGCAGAGATAGATGGCCAGGCTCAAATGGTTATGTGATGTCTAGAATGCACTGACTTCAGTCTTATTCTGAGCACGATTGTCTGAAATCCATTCTTACAATATTAACTCTCCATTATTATTTTTTTCCATTGCCTCGCTTTTAGTTATCCAGTAATAAAAGCCCGGGTGAGATCACTGGCGGACATAAACCTTGTCTGTCTCTTTCTCTAAAAGCCTTATCAGCAGTCGCTAAGATACCAGGAACACGTTTATCAGGTGATCTGAATAAAAGGGCAGTGGCTGGAGGTTTATTGTGCTGCGCAGTGTTTACTCAGTGTGGCTTCAATTCGCTGAAGTGCTGCTGCATGTCGCATCCGTTAAGCACGATGGGAGTGAGGTTTTAAGAGAAACATGCAAGGAATTCTTTTGGGGAACTCCCAGAATATTTTGTATAGAATAGGTCAATAAAAGATTCCATAGAGGCCTTCTTCGAGAATTGTGAAGGTAGCTTCTTCACTAGAATTATGCATTGCTCTAAATCAGGGGTGTCAAACTCAAGGCCCGCGGGCCAGATCCAGGCTGTGGGGTGCTTAGATCTGGCCTGCGGGGGCACCCTGGAAACAGTGAAGGACTGGCCCGCGGTGCCTGGCAGAGGACTGCACAGGGGTGAAATCCAGCAGGTTCTGACAGGTTCTGCAGAACCGGTAGCGGACATTTTGAGTAGTTCGGAGAACTGGTAGCGGAAATTTTGAATAGTTCGGAGAATCGGCAAATACCACCTCTGGCTGGCCCCAGAGTGGGGAGGGAATGGGGATTTTGCAGTATCCTTCCCCTGGAGTGGGGTGAGAATGGAGATTTTGCAGTATCCTTCCCCTGCCACGCCCACCAAGCCACACCACACCCTCCAAGCCACACCCACAGAACCGGTAATAAAAAAAAATGGATTTCACCACTGGGACTGCAGCAGGCTGTCGCAGCCGAAAACCGAGCTCGGGAGCCCGTTTTTGCTGGCAGAGTGCTCAGGCCACCACAGGCCCCCGCCCCCCGACACGAGTGACATTGAGCTGACCACGCCCTCCCTGGCCACGCCCCACACCCTCCCCCCACCGGAGGTCAAACACAACCCTGATGCAGTCCTCAATGAAATTGAGTTTGACACCCCTGCTCTAAATCAAGCAGTCTGCAGACGTTCCAAATGCTTATTGGTGTCTTACTATCACTTTGAAACCATATTTATGTTATATGAAGTATATTAAATGTAATACAACACAACGTTATATAATTGATAGGAGATACAGGCAGTCCTCAACATACGACCACAATTGAGGCCAAAATTTACATTGCTAAGTGGGAAATTTGTTAAGTGAGTTTTAGTGAATCTGGCTTCCCCATTGACTTTGCTTGTCAGAAGGTCGCAAAAGGGGATTACATGACCCTGTGATGCTGCAATCGTCATAAATATGAAGCAGTTGTCAATCATTCAAACGTAAATCACATGACCATGGAAGATGCTGCAGTGGTCATAAGTGTGAAAAATGGCCTTAAGTCACTTTTTTCAGTGCCGTTGTAACTTCGAACAGTCACTAAATGAACTGTTGTAAGTCGAGGACTACCTGTAATATAATATAATTTTGTACACACATGCACAATTATTTTGCTAGGTGGGTTATAGTAGAATGACTCTATGCCAGCTGCAAAGACCAAGATGGGAATAAAATCTTTTCAGCTGGAGATTCTCAGCTCCGGAACCCTCAGGGATGGAAAGTCACATAATGTTGTGTTGGATCCAGACCGAATTATTCTCCCTTTGATCCCATTTTCTTTTCTTTGCATTAGCATTCATCAAAAAGTTTCCAAAACTGTTGCACAATTGTCCTTGCAACTGACAGTATGGAAACCAGTAAGAGCTGCTGGCACGTTCCTATTAGTCACCATGTGCTCCTCCCAATATCCACAGAGGTTTAAAGGACAGGGATTAATGATGCAATAGCCTTTAACCATTAACTAAGAAAGAAGCTGCTTATTAAGATTTGGTTTCTGCCTTTTATATAAATGTGGGTGTCTTCTAGTTAACCATTTCTCTGGGAGGAGCACTCTGCTTTTAATAAAAGTTTTATTGAACATCCAAATCCATTGCAGCCAACTTCCAAACTATGTAAAATTATCAGTGTAAATTATGATCATAGCTATTAATCATGGGTTTCTGAGTTAGAATTTAGCATGGCCATAAAGGTTATCTCTGTTGGTAGAATTGAGCAATGAAAATGATTAGTTGATTTTTTTCTCTGCTGCATGGCAACTTTAAGCATTCTACAAGTAGGTAGTCCTCGACTTACAACCGTTTGTTAAGCAGCCATTCAAAGTTACAACAGCACTGGAAAAAAGTGGCTCATAACCAGTGCTGCCCTTATGACTGTTGGGAGCATCCCCGCAGTCAAGTGAAGAAAATGTAGCTGTGTAGAGATGGAGGTCATTTGGAGGTTATGTGCAGCAAACTGCCTACCTCAGAAGGGCGTCAAGTACCTACATGATCTCACCCAGTTCCCATGATTTCACCCCATTCATATTGCCTGGATGAAGCAGGACACTATCTCTGGCTGGTACATGATCTCATCTAGGTTGTATTAACAGGATGTAGGATGTTCTTAAGGATTGGCAAGGAGAATTCACCAATGAAAATGCTGTTGCTCTTTGTTACCTTTTGCTGCTTGTAAAACTGTATATAAGCAATAAGCACTGCGAAGGCAGTCAGACATCTTGGCATCCTGCAATGACTGGTCTCTAACTCCATCATGGGTGGTTGACAACCAGCATGTATTTACGATGGCTGTAGCATCCTGGGGTCATGTGATCACAACTTGGGACCTCCCCAGCTGGCTTCTGGCAAACAAAGTCAGTGGGGGAAGCTAGATTCACTAATATCTGCATGATTCACTTAACAGCAAAAAGGCAGTAAAATTGGATGTGATTCTCTTAACAGCTACCATGCTTAGCAGCCGAAATTCTGGTTGCAATTGTGGTAGCAAGTCGAAACCTGTATTGAATTACATATTTGGCATCAAATTAGTGGCAGTGTTTATGTCATGAAGAGACCCCTAACAAAGTGGTCTAGCACATTTTAACTGCTTCCAATAAAGGACTGCGAATTATGGGATGGTTTTAGCACTAACACAAACCACCTGGGATATATTGTTCTTCCCCGAAATAGAAACTGCTTATTTTCTGCTTATAATAAACTAGCTGATACCCGTGCTTCGCTACGAAACTATGTGATGGGGCTTGATAAATTGACAGTTAAAGCTTGAAAATTAATGAGTAGTTAAAAAAGGGACTGTATTATTTCGTTAGAGATGGTAAGCTAAGTTTCTGTTACAGATGAAGACATTATTTGCATAGCATAGACTTTAAATTCGTCCCTCAGATGAATTGCTCAGGACCTCCCTGTAAACAACATTCCTGGTTTTGCTCTCTGGCTGGAGGATGACCAGGCTGTCAGGTGAACTGACTCTGGAGCATGCCACATATAACTGGCCATGGGAGAAACAGGCAGCTTCCCTTACTTGTGTTTTCCTAATCGCATCTGTAAATCTTTTCCTGTGTTTTTTTTTGCCTCTTTTCCCTTTAACTGGTGTTACTGTAGAAGGAACAGATTCATCTGAACTGAGGAGGAAAATAAGGGTAAAAAAATCTGTCTCTGCCTACCAGCATCCATCGGTATTCATCTGGCTAGCGTGGCTTAGCTCAACTGTTCTGTGGTAAAGCTGCTTGCTGCTGTGAAAGCAAAAGTGAAACTGAAACTCCTCTGCTTGTGTTTTGCATTTGGATCAGATTTCTTTTCAGGTGGGGAGGGGGAGTAGAACTCCTTAACATCAGAGCTTGTTAATATTAATATAAGAAATACTCATGCTGCGATGGTCATTTCGAAAAATCCTTTCTTAGTGAGCACCTAGAAGCCAAGAGGAGCATATGTGGCAAATTTCAAGTTTGTAGGCTTTACGGTTCTGGATATTTCGTGATTAATGCGTGAGTGGTTTTCGCTTTTATATATATAGATGTTATGGGTAATAATGCAAATGACACCTAAGCAAAACAGGACATGCATTCCCCCTAAATAGGAATGCAACAGTTTGGGTCATGTCAAGCAAAGGAACACACCACTTTAATATACTGAAGTTTGCCACAACCTGCATTTACCTTGAACAAGAGTTGGAGGCAGCAAAATCAGGCCAGGATGTCTGTTGCATGAAAGCATATGCAACATGCATGTGTTCAGCACGGTGTGCAGCCAGGGCAGAAGGATAGCTTTTCCCCAACTTGTGCCTTTTCTGTGTGTTGGACTACACCTCCCATCCTCTTCCCAAGCCAGTCATGGAACATTGGAGTGCCGTAAGCTTGGAGTGCTCTATATTTCTCTAAGTAACTGTTTACGAGATTGACTTCTGAAGAATTTTTTTTTAAAAAAAACCCTCTAGATTAGATGTTCTAGATCAGGGGTGTCAAACTCAAGGCCCGCGGGTCGGATCCAGCCCACGGGGTGTTTACATCTGGCCCGCGGGGCTGCCCTGGAAACAGTGAAGGACCGGTTCACGGTGTCTCTGCCAGCAAAACAGGAGCTTGGGAGGGACGCGCGCAGCCTCCCAGGCTCAGTTTTTGGCCGGGACAACCTCCTGCAGCCCTCTGCTGGCAAAAACAGAGCTCGGGGGGGCACGATGGCTGCAGGTGCCATCCTAGCCAAAAACTGGGCCCGGGGAGGGCATGCGTGGCCCCCCCCAGAGCTCAATTTTTGCTGGCAGAGGGCTGCAGGAGGCCGTCGCGGGCTCAGTTTTCGCTGGCAGAGGACTGCAGGCGACCATCCCGGCCAAAAATGGGGTCGGGGGGCTGCACGCGGCCCGAGCTCCGTTTTCTCTGGCAGAGGGCCACACCTATCCCGGCCCAGCCCTGCCCCCCGAGGTCAAACACAACCCTGATGCGGCCCTCAATGAAATAGAGTTTGACACCCCTGCTCTAGATTCATCTGAAAATAGCTTCTTCGTAGACGAGTTGTCCATGCTTAAGAGAAAGTTTATCTAAATCAGCGGTTCTCAACCTGTGGGTCGCGACCCCTTTGGGGGTCGAACGACCCTTTCACAGGGGTCGCCTAAGACCATCGGAAAACACATATTTCTGATGGTCTTAGGAACTGAGACACCACTCCTCTATCCATCCACATACGAGTACCCGGGGACGGTGCGACACACGGGCGGCCCTCGAATGCGCAGGCGCCGACGGAAGGGCCGCGCACGCTAGCCCGCCATCTTGGTGCCACGCCCCCTTTGTCACTTCATCGCTTCTCGCCTGGCAACGGGTGGAGGCGGGGCAGGGGTCACAGCATTAGGAAGGTTGAGAACCACTGATCTAGATGTTTGTTGAAGAGGCTTTCTCCATTTTCTCCTAGGCAGGAAAAGCTCACCAACTGAGCGGCGAAGAGAGAGAACAGCTCCTGCCAAATCTCAGAGCCGTAGGATGGAATGAGGTGGAAGGCAGAGATGCTATCTACAAGGAGTTCCATTTCAAGGACTTTAATCGGGTACAAAAACATTTATCCATATTTTATTTCGACATAGTCAGGCTTATGCATGAGTTGGGAACAGTGACCAAATGTGCAGCTCTACACTGATTTAACAGTAGGCTCAGCTAAGATGCAGATCCCAGGACACAAGCTTTAAAGACGCCCAGTTCCTAACCCTGACATGTGTAAGTGGGTCGGTGGGTTAATACCTGCCAGTGCTTCTGTTTATGTAGTCCCAAAGGTGCTTTTTTTCAAAAGGCAACTAGACTTTCTTGGTTTTTTTTGTTTGAAAAGGTTTTGCTTCTTATCCAAGAAACATCTTATCCAGAACACTTTTGGAACAACCATGACCTGGATGATTGAGAATCTGCATAGACATTCTTTATGTGGGATGCCGAGATTGCTTCGGTCCTCGTGCGGTAGAGCAAAGGGAGCATAGCTCTTGCCTGTTGGTGCTACAATAGCTTTGTAGAGACAGGAGCTGCGAAGAGTGGCTCTGAAATCCAACTGCATTTGCTGTCTGAATGTTCCTTGGATGCAAATGCGAATAGCCTCTGGTCCAGCCCTAATTATTTTTCCACTCCATCCCAAAAGGTTAGAGGATACCAATGCTTAGAATCAAGAAAGGTGCATGGGTTTTCCTTTTTTCTGCCATGCTTGTCAGGAAAAGACCAACTCAAACATCTGCTTGTGTCTGGCAGTCCCATCACTTACTTCAGGAGTGTCAAACTCAAGGCCCGGGGGCCGGATACGCCCACAGGGTGCTTAGAACTGGCCCGCGGGGCTGCCCTGGAAACAGCGAAGGACCAGCCCGCGGGGCCTCTGCCAGCAAAAATGGAGCTCGGGAGAGCCGCATGCTCCATTTTCGCTGGCAGAAGGTTGCAGAAGGCCATCCTAGCTGAAAACAGAGCTTGCGAGGGCCACGCGCAGCACTCCCCCCCCCGAGCTCCGTTTTCATTGGCAGAGGGTTGCAGGAGGCCGTCTCAGCCGAAAATGGAGTTCAGGAGCCCGTTTTCACTGGCGCAGCGCTCGGGCCACCACAGGCGCTCCCAACACGAGTGATGTCAAGCTGGCCACGCCCACCCCAGCCCCCCCCCGAGGTCAAACACAACCCCGATGCGGCCCTCAATGAAATCGTGTGCCCCCCCCCGACTTACTTGTTTGCACCCAATGGAGGCCTTTTCCTGACAAGCATGGATGTAATAATTGCATAGCATGAATTTTCCTTTGGAGACGAGGAGAAAAGGATTGAACTCTTCCCCATACCAACTGCGATCCTAAGAAGCAGCACTCTTGCAGAACTGCAGATGTTACTGAACTACAACTCCCAGCCCCCCCACATCAATGGCCATGTAAGCTGGGGGCTTTACTTAATCTTAAGTCTGTCTCGTTCTGCATTTTTGCACAAACATGAGAAACTAAATGCTGTCTGCCTTGGAGAGTGCACTGAGGTATACCGATAGATCCTTAATTGTGTGATTTGTGCAGTGTATCTTTCAGCTGTGGCAATATTAACAAGTAGCTTATATGTCTTATTAGTGGAGCCTGTGTGGATATTCCTTTCTTTGCTTGTCTTTTTCTAAAATCCTCTTTCATCTTTTGAACAGGCCTTTGGATTTATGACCAGAGTAGCTCTACAAGCAGAAAAACTGGATCATCATCCTGAATGGTTTAATGTTTACAACAAAGTAAGAGATAAGAGTAGTTCAAGCCCTTTTGGGGGGGAGGGCGGTCTTTGAGTGATTCTTGCAGTTTTCTTGGTAATATTGTTTGGAAGTAGAGTGGTGCGGTGGCCTAGAGGTGGAGCTCTCGCCTCACAATCAGGAGGCTCTGAGTTCGATCCTAGGTAGAGGCAGATATTTCTCTCTCTGGGCACACTGAGACTATATCTGCTGAACAAAACTCCGCATTGGCGACAGGAAGGGCATCCAGCCATTAAAACACTCTGCTTGTTCCATTCAGTTGCCCAGACTCCACCCCGCAAGGGATTATGGGGTCGTTAAATGGAGATGATGATGATTGTTTGGAAGTTTTCCATTGCCTTCTTCCTAGGTCTGAAAGAGAGTGACTAGCTTGAAGTCACTCATCTGGTTCTGGTCTCTCCACCTTCTAGTCTGATGTTTTATCACAACCCCAAACTGGCTCCCTTTTCAAGCTTAGATAAAGTTATGTTAACTATATAAGCCAATTGTAGCACAAGCCCATTAAATCCATGGTGTTTTGTGCCTTTCTAGGTGCCCAAACCTATACCAGAGATTATATTTGTACAAAGCGGTGGTGTGTGTGTGGGGAGGGTATTTAAGCCTTATCAGAAGTGCTTATTCTGGTATGATAATAAATACGATTAAGCAACCACTAGTCTTAAAATGCAGCAAGAGGAGAGGGGTGTGAATGATAGATTGGCTCCAAGTTGATATGGAAGGAGTTCGTAGTAGTGGCTCAATCTAGCAATTGCAATGTAACTCTTTAAAAAAAAAAACCTCTTCTACTCCAAAGTGAACGACTTCCCTAATCCTGATGGGACAGGGTGTTTTAAATTTCATTGATAAGCACTGAGGCCAGCAGTGAATGACTGTTGTGGTCCGCCAGCGGCCTGCGGAGTTGGCAGCAGAGTCGGACAGCGAGGAGGCTGGGGAGGAACATGGGCCAGGCCTGGAGTCTGGAGAAGGCTCGGTGCCAGAGGCAGAGATCCAGCCCGGGCCATCTGGGAGGTCTGTGCTGACTCCAGAGCCTCGAGGCTGACACGAGCGAGGCAGAGGAACAGGGGAAGCCTGTTCCCAATGCGCGCATGCACAGAGCTGCCAGAAGGCAAGAACAGTTACAGAGGAAAAGGACTACTTGGGAGTAAGGCTTGGAGATGATTGGCCCCTCCCATAGGATATAAAAGTGGAGCAAACGGATGTGCTCGTTGCAGGAAGCAACTTGGTTCAATTCGTGTCTCAGCATTTTCAGTTCTGACTCCGTGTTCTGTTTGGCCTTGCAAAGCTCCTTGCCAATTAGGTCTTTGGCAGCGTGTCAAAAGACATAAAGGTTGGTGGTATCAGCCTTCTTCCGAAAGACTTCTGTCGGACTAATTAATCTTGTTTGGGACTTATTACGGCTGGGAATGAACAGAATTCACAGCCGTTTAAATAAAAAGAGGTTTTTGGGACTCCGTGTGTGCGGTATTATTTATCAGGAAGCCTAGATCAGAACAATGACGATACTAAAAACATTTATTATTCCGTACTTAAAAAATGATCTTTTAGCTCTTTCAAGTACTTGCAGCTATGCTGCTATGCGTTCTCATAACTGCTGTACTAATTGGGCATTTTGTTTCTTTCAGGTTCATATAACCTTAAGCACACACGAGTGTGCTGGCTTATCTGAACGGGACATCAACTTGGCCAGTTTTATAGAGCAAGTTGCAAACACACTAGCCTAAAGTGCTGACCCCATCTTTGTCTGTAAAGGTAGTTCCTGCATCTTAACCAGTCAGAAAGTATCATGACAAACATAATCTGGCCTCCGTATCCAGTTAATATGGGAGAACCTATCTTTTTGTAGAAGCTTCATATTTGCTTACTGTAGGGTCACACCTCGCAATAGGCACCAGTGCTGTGAATTCATCTGTTACCCATTATAAATCTGTCTTGTGTCAATATCTGTCTCTAGGGTTCTTTAGTCTGTAACCCTGTTTAGCAGTATTAAGTAGGTGCAGGAGAAGTCGCCTGTGGTTGTCAGTTTTAATAAAACCTGCTCTTACACAATCTATTGGAAATTTGTTTCCTGGTGCATTTCTCTTCAGCACTGTTTCTTGTATTTCCTGACTTCATGGAAGGGGGTAGACAGGGAAATGCTGGAATTGCTTAAACTTCTTTTAAACCAAGGTAGGCAGAACTTTGGATTGGCGATGTAGAAGCCTGTATACCTACAGATTGCAAATCACATTTCTTTTTCTTCCTTAGGATAGCTTTACCCATCATCACACCCAGTTTAATGTAGGCTAGTACAGCAGAAGATAGGAAATTAAAATCACTGGCACATTCTGTCAATGAACATTCTTTAAAGAAAGTTAGGTTTTCATGGGTAGACATACCCGATAGCATGTGATAGGGTCATCCAATGGGTGTGGTGGGCTCGAAAACTTCAAGATGGCAGTTGTGTCTCTGCCATGCCTCCTTTTTACATTCATTATCCTTGTACAATAATGGATTTCAGTCAGAATTGAAATTACTTCAAAGATTCTTGAGACTTGTAAGTGAAGGGATGTAAAATTGCCACAATAAAATAAAACTTTGATAAGTTCTGTTATTGCCACCTTGGTTTTTTTAACCATCTCAGTGCCCCTAGCTTGCCAAAAATTTCAGAGATAGAGGTCCTAATCATCTTGGTGGCTAAGGCAAACTTGATCGGTGAGGTCGGCTTTCCAATAAACAAACTCTTAGACAGGAAAAAGCTACCTTCCAATATTTTAAACTTGGAAGTTGAGGAAGAAAATAACATTTATTTTAAACCCGAAAACATGTACAAGATGCATGACAAAGTATACATGGGTTAAGTATTGAAACAAAGCAGTTTTGAACATGTATCAGGATTAAACTGAAATTAAGATCTTACAAAATTAACATTCCGTTCTAGAACATGAATGAAAACAGTTCCTTAAATTACATAGGTACGAGGGATGCAATCGAGTTTTCCTTTCTTAATGTAATTTGGAAACCGTATCTGTATACCTGTTCAAACTAGTCGATACACATACTTGTCTTAGGCAATTAACCATCAAATAATTTTGTATTCACTCCATTCGAAATTGAAATAGAAAGATAGCCATGAAGAGATACATGATTAATCCAAAGATTCACATAACATAGACCCTGAACTCATGAAGTCACAAAGGATTGTACAATAATAACTGAAAGGAACATGAGTCTATACCACTAAAATACTAGATTCTATGCTCTTTCTTTTTCCAGAGAACTACTGCTGACTGAATGTAATGAGACCTTAACTGATCTAGCAAAGTACCTACTTATCTATAGAGGAAGTTTAAGGCGGAATGGAACTGTTCTCCATTCACCTCTGTAAAACTAGGCTGGTGAACCTAGCTTTACACCTCAAGCCTTAGAATAAAAAGTTAACGTGCCTGCCATTTGGCTCACTTGAGCCAGTTACTTCTAGAAGCAAACTAAACAATGGGATAGAAGCAGAGTCTCTAACCCATTAGAGGTCAAACTTCTAGATTACAAATATCCCTATCACAGTTGCAAAGTGCTACCTACAGGTGGACTGAACTGAGACGTCATGAAACACTGGAGGATTATATGATACCTGAGGTTGAAGTTATTTTCAGTGTAGTACCATAAGGGAGGTGATCATCGCTTGGCTTCTTGAGTAGAGATGCTCTCAGCATTTAAGGCAAATCTGCGTGTGCTCTCTTGAGAATGTGTCTGATAAATCAGTGCAACGCTGAATGTAAATAATTACATTCTGAGTCACTCTTTGAGTCCATAAAGGCGCTTAACAAAATAGCAGAGCTAGGAACTGGAACAGTTGAAGAAGCTGAACTTCTCGAACAGTGACACTGTAGAAATGCAATTTGCTTTGTCCTACTGTAGTAACACAGAAAGCAGGACAAAAGCCCCTAACATATGGAAGAACCGTTTTATCCTTAGTACCTTCATGGATCTCCATGGCTCAAAGACTTGGGGGAGGGGGGGTGTCACAGTAAAAAAAAATTCTAGGGAAAGAGAAAAGCACCCCAAAGGTAGAAGGAAAGAAGGACATGTCCCTTTTTTCCTTTGATCCATTTCCTCTCATTCGGAGCAAACCCTGACTTTATCCTATCACCTGTGAAGAATGTGCAACCTTTTATTGAATTCACTGCTCAGTGTGAACGTCAACCAAGAGGTCTGTATCTATCCACTGAAGTAATTCGAAACACCTGAGCATGAACAATGATGGAACAGACTTGTATTGCCCTTAAGCCTGCCGTTTCTTGGGACGACTAGAAGCAGCAGTTGAGTCGTCATAAGAAATACAAATAATTATCAGAAGTTGAGAGAGAGAGAGAGAGAAAGAGAGAGAGAGAGAGAGAGAATTCCTGAAGTTTCACAGATCTGAACAGTCAATCTAAGCTAGGGGGTTGAACCCTGTGTTTAACCTAAGAGGGAATGTTATGCCAACAGATCAAACTGCCTTGTGAGCTGCATCTGCAGAAGAAACGCTTCCAAGTGATATTACCTTTCCTTTGAATTGTTTAGTGTGTCTTCATCCAACAATTGAGATATATGACTAAAAATCAGTGGGGGCTTGGAGAACCGTTCATGTGCGTATCAGTCAAGGGGGACTCTACACCTGTGCTGTAGAGGCTGTCCAAATAACCACCAGCAATTTCCGAAACCAGGTTTCTGTCAGGAATGGCTTGTGCCAGGCCATAGATTGCACTCTATACATGGAAAAGAAAAAAAGCAGAACACAATGATCAGCTAAGGTTTATTCCACGCAACATTACTTCTGACATGTGTTACTTCAGGGGTGGGTTCCAACTTACCTCGCTGCCGGTTCCTTCATCCTGCGCCGCGTGGCCGCACCTCGTGGGCTCGCACGCATGCGCAATGCAAAAAACCCAATTTTTTTTTTAAAAAAAGCCGAAAACAAGATGGGCGCGACCGCATGCACAGTGCCGGAAACTTGGCTTCTGCGCATGCGCAGAAGAAAAAAAAAATTCGGAAATTTTTTTTTTGAAAAAAATTTAAAAAAAAGATGGCAGCGCCCACGGACCGGCACCGACCGATCCGGTTCGGTGACATCATCGTGACATCACCAGCAGACCACTACCGGTTCAGGCGAACCGGTCCGAACCGGGAGGAACCCAACCCTGTGTTACTTGTATTTGCATAAATAATGCCCAAAGTAGCTAACAATAAAATCCAATGCTTATGAAATAAGCAACCACAAGCCATATAAAAAAAATCAGGAGCAGATTAAAATGAAAGCCCATTTAAAAACATTAAAATAGAGCAGATTATCTTAGTTATCAAATCCCTAGGTATAAAGGGGTTGTGTAGTAAGGCCAGACCACCTACACAAATTCTAATGAAAGCTGAAACGTAAAGATATAACAGAAAATGACAAGTGAAATGCTTATACACAGAGAGAATCTGAAAAAAGCCCTTTATTGAATTTCCATCCAGTGCACACCAGACTGTAGCGCACCCAGATAAGACTTCTCTGAAAGACCTCCACACTAACGTAAACTGATGATAGAGAAGGACGTTCCCCCCCCCCAACTAGTTTATATTCAAATAATGTATTTCTTTAATCAATTCCATGATTCGTACCTGGAAGGGAAGGGCAGCCCAAGTAACTATGCTAAGCAAAGAAATATTCTGCGTCCTAACTAGTCCTGGTCAATAGCTTAGTACTCACTGGACATATCCAACAATAAGCTAAAGTAAATGCAGTGCAATTAATTAGTAAACTAATTAAGATGTAATTAAGGAATGTGTGAATTACAGTCTGACCTGACTTCTCTTTGAATGAAACTAGCAGGCTCGCCAGCCTCAACTAAATAAAAATACTTGGCCAACGGCTGAAATATAGATATTACAGGATCTTGGGTATAAACTTAGCAATGATCCCCAAACTTGCAATCTGATTTTTCAGGCTACACTAGGGTTTAAGTCCTATTCTCTGATTTGCTTTCTACCAACTGTTAAGTGCCACTGTCATGTCTCTATGTTTCCATAATAGGAAACGTCAAAAACAAAAATGCAAAATTTCTTTTACCATGCCAGTCGTCTTTTCCTTTGGATTCTTCATGATCTCAGAGACACCCTCTCTGACATCCTTCAGCAGTTCTTCAGCCACCCCAGGTTCTGTTTGTAGCAGCGTTATGCAAAAATGAATACTTGGAAAGAGATGGAGAAAGGTACAATGTTAACTTTTCTTCACAATCAGAACCTTTTGTTTCCTGATCATACTCTATTCAGAACTGGAAAATGCATGAGAAAATCCCTTTCCTTCTATTTATTCCCCAGCCAGGGAGGGGCCATTCAGTGTCCACATGTGCTTTGCTTCCTGAGTCGACTCCTTGTCCTCCGTTGTTCACCTCTCCTAACTGCTCTGCGCATATGTGCATCTGGAACAGGCCCCAGCTGTTCTTCCTCCTCACTCATCTCAGCCTCCAAAGGCAGCTTCCTCTCCGGTGGCTGGGAAATGTCAGACGGCCCTGACTCTATCTCTGTATCCGACGCAAAGCATCCATCAGAGCCTTCCCCAGACTCCAGAACTGGCCCAAGTTCCTCCCCAACCTCCTCATTGTCCAAGTCTGCCGCCAGCTCTGCTGGCAGCTGGCGGACCACAACAGGTTGGGCACAAAGGAAATTTCATAATTCTCCAACAAATTTATAGACAAAGTGGGAGGAGAGATACGATTTCTTATCAACAATTTCTTAAGGGCAAGATCTCTCTTATTGGTAAACTAACAGCATTGTTGCTAAAAAAAAGCACAATACCCAAATTCTTTGTATCTTGTGTTGAGTGTTCCCTAAATTAGGGGAAATCAGAGAGAAGCTGCAGACTGCTGGAGAGATGACTGTACAATGAACCACAGGCCGTTCATAAATATCTCGTGTCACAATACCAAACGCCATTCACAAGAACTTCTTAATAATAACATTCTCGCTTGAAATAATTTCTAAAGCTAATTCTCTTCCAATATGTTTGAAATTGACCTTACATTTAAACTGAAATTAGACCAAGTTCAATACAGGTAGTCCTCAACTTATGACAGGTTGCTTAAGACAGGAGGCCTCAACCAGTGAACCATGAGGGGTTTGCAACTAAGCTGTGTAAACGCCCGGCGAGCGCACATGGACGCATGTCCTCACTTGTGCTCCGTTTGAGTGGCAGGCGCACATGCATGCCGCTCGCGCAAATGAAGCTGCACACGCGTGCTTGCCGGCCATTTATGCCAACCATCCCCTCCCCCCTCCCCCAGTCGGCAAAGCTGGAAACGTTGGGGAACTCTGGTTTAAGAGAACCTTCAAAGTTCAACAGACCTACCTTTGAGCTACTTATGACCCAGATTTAAAGTTCCAATGGTCAGGGCTCCTTCACAGTCATGTGTCCAAACTTCAGGCAAAATGGCTGCATTTATGGCCCTTTGTAGCATCTCATGGTCACGTGTGCTTTGCAGCAGTTTTGCCAAAAAAATCGGAACTTCCAGTTTTCAGAAAAACTGTTCCATAGCAAACAATGAGTTCTCTGAATGACTGCAATGTTCATTTAATAAATGCTAACGTTTGCTTAACGACCAGAGCTAAAAAGGTTGTAAAATCAGGTTTACCTACAGCAGGCTCTATTATGGTTATAAATTGAGGACTACACTTTTTATTACCAATTTTTTAACTTCTACAATGACATCCTCCAAAGCTAACACAGTCCTATTACCCCCAAAGTCACACCACACTTTCGCACCATTTTGTGTCATCAAAGATCAAATCTGCACAAAGTCTCATACCCTTCATAATTAAGAAGATGCAGACATTTCAAATTAAGATTCAAAAGAAACATCTCAACTTCCATACCCCCGACTGTTATATTCTCCAAAACATCCAGCAGCTTTGTAACTATTTGGCAATTTATCAAACATTCTTCACCCCCTACGTATTGGCGATTAAATAAAATTGGAGGAAAATGATGAAATAGCTAAGTGGCTTTTCCAGTTCTTTCCTCCAGGGAGATTTGATTGCAAACTGGTTTTGTTTCAGGTATGACTGGAGTTAATTTACTCCGATCAAACCGATAGTGTTGTTCAATACAAAATGTGTTCAGGGTTTGCTTGTGTCTTGTTTGTTTTGCTTTGTTTTGGGTGAGATAGTTGAGAAAATGTCATGCTTTCTTCTTTTTTTGCTAATAACAATAATCATGCTTAAAATAACCTTCACAGATGAAATTATGACAGGTTAGAATTGTAAACCTAAAATAATTTAAGAAGTAATCTAATGTATTTTTGACGATGCAAAGAAAGCCCTAGGATGCAAAGTATTAACTAACAGATTAGTCATTATTTTGGCTGAACTATTTATATATACTTTCAAATAATTGAGAAAAGTAAAAAAGCTACTTATGGCAGGGCTTCTTCTAAATAGTTATTTTCTAATCCAAGCTTCCTAATTTTAAATCTTAAGAAAATGGCCAGAACTAGGAAATTTCTTTGGAGAGGGGCAAAGGCTAATTTTTTAAGAGCTGTGAAAAATAAAATCTAAAAATATGAAGCTAATTTTTGCTTGAGTGTGAAGAAAAAAAAGTATATCCTTTTAACTCTTTGTAATTATCACTACCCCTACAAGACAAAAAATAAGACTGTGGTTTTATTCTTTAATCAAATTTAACAGACTAACGGAACAGAATAAGAGTTGGAAGGGACCTTGGAGGCCTTCTAGTCCAACCTCCTGCTCAAGCAGGAGACCCTATACCATTTCAGACAAGTGGTTGTTCAGTCTCTTTTTAAAAGCCTCCAGTGATAGAGCACCCACACCTTCTGAAGACAAGCCATTCCACTGGTTTATTGTTCTCACTATCAGGAAATTTCAATAGCAATAGCAGTTAGACTTATATACCGCTTCATAGTGCTTTACAGCCCTCTCTAAGCGGTTTACAGAGTTAGCATATTGCCCCCAACAATCTGGGTCCTCATTTTACCCACCTCGGAAGGATGGAAGGCTGAGTCAACCTTGAGCCGGTGAGATTTGAACCGCCGAACTGCAGCTAGCAGTCAACTGAAGTAGCCTGCAGTGCTGCACTCTAACCACTGCACCACCTCGGCTCTACCAACTGTTAGAGTTGGTAGAGCAATTTCTCCTTAGTACTAGGTTGCTTCTCTCCTTGATTATAGTTTCCATCCATTGCTTTTTGTCTTGCCTTCTGATGTTTTGGAAAATGGGTTGACCTTGTATTCTTTGTGGCAGCCCCTCTAATATTGGAACACTGCTATCATGTTGCCCCAGTCCTTCTTTTCACTAGAGTAGACATACCCAATTCTTTGTATCTTTTATCCTCCAGCCCCCAATCATCTTTGTTGCTCCTTTCTGCATACAAGGCCTTATAAAGCGGTACTAACACTTCACGTGATTGTGACTCTATCCCTCTGTTAATGCAGCCTAGGATTGCATTGGCTTTTTTAGTGGCTGGCTGCAGCAAACTGCTGGCTCATATTTAAGTGATTGTCCAGTAGTACTCCAAGATCCCTCTCGCAGTTACTACTATTGAGCCAGGTACCACCTATATACTATATCTGTGCGTTTTGTTTTTCTTGCCTAAATGTAGAATCTTACTTTTTTCACCATTGAATGTTATTTTGTTAGATAGGGCCCAATGTTCAAGTCTGTTGAGATCCATCTGGATTTTGAGCTTGCCTTCTGGATTGCTGGTTATTCCTGCCATCTTGGTGTTGTCTGCAAATTTGACAAGTTCCCCTTCTATTCCCTCATTTGAGGGAAAATTTAAGAAATTGTATATTCTAGTGCCGTGATGGCGAACCTATGGCACGCGTGCCACAGGTGGCATGCAGAGCCCTCTCTGTGGGCACGCGCACCGTCGCCAGCTGCTCTTCCGGGTTCCGTTGCACGCATGCACGCCGACCAGCTGCTCTGTTCTGGGTTCCGGCATGCATGCGCGCGCCGGAACCCGGAAGAGAGCAGCTGGCTGGTGCGCATGCGCGCGATGGAACCTGGAAGAGCAGCTGGCCGTGCGCATGCACGCCGGACAGCTGCTCTCTTCCGGGTTCTGGCGCTCCGCCGCAGGCGCTCGCTCCAGTTTCGGCACTCAGTGCCGAAAAGGTTAGCCGTCACTGTTCTAGTGCTAATAAGAAAGTATCAATCAACTTAGTTAGCAACTTACACAAATATGGAGTAAACATGTGGTGGTGTGATCTTTGTATTTGCAGGCCTGAAACCATGCTTTTTAGTAGAATTGAATTCGCATTCCAGAAAAAAAAAAGAAATTGGGCTACGACTCAAATCCCAAAGAGTAGAATCCCAAATTTTATATAAAACATATTCCAAATACAGTAGAACCTCTGGTCACTACCATAATTCGTTCCATAACTTTGGTCACAACCCAATTTGGTCGTGACCCGAACCTAACCAAAATTAATGCAAAATTAATGCAGCGGCCACATGAGGTCGCTGTTATTTGGCGCTTACAAAAAAATGGCGCGGAAGGGGAAATTGGCCGCGGCCGTGTTTGATCGCCACCCGAGTATGTGTTCATGACCAGATTCAAAAAGTTTGTGAATTTTTTGGTCGGAACCCGATTTGGTCGTGGTCAGAAGCGTTTGTGACCAGAGGTTCTAATGTATCTTGGAATAAGCATAATCTCTTGAAGGTATTTTTTTACAGAAGAAAAATTGTTATTCTGAATGAGAAACCATAGAAAATAGCTAAAGCTAAAGGGAGGAATGTATTTAATTTAATAATTAAATTAAATTATTAAATTAAATTAAATTAAATTAAATTAAATTAAATATTAAATTAAATTAAATTAAATTAAATAATTAAATTTAATTAAATTTAATTTAATAATTTAATTTAATTTAATTTAATTTAATTTTAATTATTTAATTTAATTTAATTTAATTTAATTTAATTAATTTAATTTAATAATTTAATTTAATTTAATTTAATTTAATAATTTAATTTAATTTTTAATTATTTAAATTAATTTAATTTAATTATATGTAAAGCATTTTAAATTTAATAATTTAATTTAATTTAATTTAATTTAATTTAATTTTTTAATTTAATTTAATTTTTTAATTTAATTTAATTTATAAAATTTATATGCCGCCCAACTCCCGAAGGACTCTGGGCGGCTTACATCATCTCTTTCTCTTGCATTGTTTTTCAAAAATTGGTAATTTCAATATATGTCCTGTAGGATAGATGTGGGAAAGGCATTTCCTGATATGGAGAAAATAGATAGAAATACTTTCTCCCCCTCCCTTTCTAATAATTATGGAAGCCCCATCCAGATCCAGTGAAAGCCCGCCAACTTAATTGTAAAAAAAATTAAGATAAAATCATAGAAGATTAAGGCTCTCGAAGCTATGTATGCTTGACAGATGTGTATCAGCCCAAGATCAGAAACAACTGATCTCTGAATTCCAGCTACTGAGATGCAACAAAACATGGAAGTTTTGTCTTGAACTCCTCCTTGTGAGTTTCCACAGAGTTCTGACTGGCCACTGGGGAGACAAGTGGTCCAGATTTGCCATGAGTCTGCTCAATCCAAGAATTTTAGGTGCTTGACCAGTGCTCTGCCTCCCTCAGCTGAAAGTGGTGAAGGAAAAAAAAAAAAACCCAGAAACTCACCTTCGAGGGAACTGTAAAATATTAAGATTCCATCCTCTGGCTATTAACAGGGTTGACAATCGGTAAATGTCAAATGAATCAGACTTGAAAGCAAAGACAGAAACCTCTGGTTTGCCAATGATACGGATGTGCTCCATTTTCTGCAACCTTTAAAGAGAAACATGTTAAAAATACGTTCCATCTAGTCTATGGTTCTCTAAGTTACATTCAATGCTGCAATTTATGCTGTTTAAAGGCCACTATCAAAAGTTGTTAATTTTAGCTGCTGTCCCTTTTTTGACCCAGGAATCAGCTATTCTTAACAGAGAAAATGGGGGGGGGGGGCGCGCTGAGTTGGTTTCTTTATTATTATTATTATTATTTTCTTTCTTTACAAAATATGGACCTGGACCTGTGTTCTGTGTATGTATCCACAGAACAGAACAAGAGAACAAAGCATCGTCCAAAGCAACATGAAATATTACTTTATAAAACAACTTGACTTTAAATGAAGAGTTTGCAACAAGAGGCCATAGTTAAGCACAGTGGCCACATCCGAACACAGAATGCGATCTCATAATTTAATTCAAGGCGAATGGCCTTCCTCAAGTCACAGATTTCCTACTCCACAGCATGGCTTTAGGTACCGCATTTTTTTCGGAGTATAAGACGCACTTTTTCCCCTCCTAAAAGAGGCTGAAAATTTGGGTGAGTCTTATACTCTGAATGTAGCCCCGCCCACTCGCCGGCCCCCTACCCTTCGGCCTCCGCGCATCCTCTTCCTGGCGGCAGAGATTGCCACTGACAATGGCTTGTGTTTTGGGGCTCCGTGCGTTGCATTTTCAGCCTCCAAACGCTCCACGCGCGGTGCCCAAAATGGCTACCCGGAACAGCTGCTGCCTTCTCTTACCCCTTCCCCGCTTTGCCTGCTTTAGTCACTGGAGCTCCCTCCGAGGATCAGCTGTGCTTTTGAAGCTGTTTTTCAGCCCAAACATGAGCTAAGCGTTCTTCCGTGCTTTGCCTGCTTTTCTAATTGCTGCTCCCTCCGACAATCAGCTGTGCTTTAGAAGCATAGCCCCAACCATCCCTAACCTCAAAACCAGTGAGCGAACGAATGTGCTGAAGCTTATCCCCCAAAGGACTAGCCAGATGAATACCTGGTAGGCAGA
>QLTV01002671.1:1119422-1140515 GCA_003457575.1 Thermophis baileyi
AAGCTTATCCCCCACCATCCCCAACTCAAAACCAGCGAGCGAACGAATGTGCTGAAGCTGCCTAGGCTAAGGACCAGCCAAGATAACCCCCGGGTGGGAAAATTTCCCCCCCCCCATATTTTCCTCCCCAAAAACTAAGATGCGTCTTAAACTCCGGTGCGTCTTATACTCCGAAAAATACGGTAGTTCAGAAGTTTTTTCCACCCCCCCCCTCTTCTTTTGGCCTAACATGCATGGGGAAAAGTGCTTCTTAAACCCATTTTCATTATATCATAAAAAAAGGGAGCAGTCGGCATGTGGATAATTGATCCAGATACAATGTAATCTACCAGATCCCCTGCATGGATTGCCCCTGTGACTATGTAGGACAGACCGGGAGGAAGCTAACCACCAGATTGCAAGAACACAAGCGAGCGGTCAGACGAGGAGATCCAAACTCATTGGTAGTCTCACAATGCAATGAACAAGGACATACACTCAATTTTGCAGATACTAAGATTGTTGGACGAGCAGGCACAAAAATAGCCAGGGAAGTGATTGAAGCCTGGGAAACTGGCCCCTTGTCAGTCAACAGGAATGCTGATTTACCACCAGTTATCAAGTTCTTAGGAGGCAAGGGCTTGGCAGCACAAGCAAACAACAGCCAACGACTTAATAGCCAGCCATCAATACCCCAATCAACATCTACAAAGCCACATACAAGAGGCACCATAAATACCACACACAGAGAACAGCCCAAATCACACACTCTCTGCTAGAGAGAAGTTCCCTGAAGATGGGCTCCAGCACGAATCCGAAAGCTCGGAAGACAAAACCTCTGGTTCTGGTGACCCACCCAAATTGGATCCTGATCCAGCTATGTTAAACTAGCATGGAGGGAAAAAAGATGGAACTCCAAGAGTCCCCACCGCATTGCATAGCAGCAGATTTCTAGCTACATGTTCTGGAGTATACTACAACGAAAGAACAACAAGCATCACAAAGCAGTATTTCTTAATCTTATCCAAATAAGAGCAAGGGTTAATTGCAATTCAAAATGCTTAGAATCCCAAGAAACACAAGAGGTTATGCATTCTTTGTTTAAAACACAACTTGAAAGTTGTCTACACAAAGGACACCCAGCATGATGTTTCCTGAACTACAAACACCTAACATCCTTCCTTACTGGCTATGCTAACTGGGGCTGCTGGGAATTGGAAATTTTCGTTCAATAGTATTGGGAAGGCCACAGATCTCCATCAAATCTCTAAAAAAAAATATGACCAGACAAAAACTCAATAGATATTTGCACTTTTTGAAATAACAGTGACATCTAAGGATGAGGGGCATTTTATTTCCAACAGAAGACGAACCTCTGTAGAAAGTTTATTAAGGGATTGATCAAATATTGCTTTATGTGACATTTGTAGTGATGCCAATCTAGGGTGATGGCAGTAACCCTTCCCTTAAAATTTTGCCTCTTGTCTGGTAAGATAGAGTTATCTGATCACCCAACAGAATGGTGAGGTCAACCAAAAGTGAATGCCACAATATTAGCCTCACAGAGTGTGTAGTCCTGTCCAAGGTAAAAGTAAAGTTAAAGGTAAAGGAGTCCCTGGGGATTTTATTTCTATAGTCGTTGCCAACCATAGGCGGCAATGCGCATCTCCGTTTCGAGGACATTGAGCCAGCACTGTTCAAAGATGTTTCCGCGGTCATGTGGCCAGCATGATGTCATGGAACGTTCTTACCTTCCCACCAAAGTGGTACCTATTTATATACTCGCATTTGCATGCTTTCGAATTGCTAGGTTGGAGCGAGAACGGGAGCTCACCCCGTCTTGCAGCACTTGGGTCTCAAACCTCGGCTGTCAGCTTTCCAGCCAACAAGCCCAGCATCTTAAGCGCTGAGCCACCACGCCGCGCAGTCCTGTCCAAATGTACCATATAATCCTTTAGCAGACATTGTTAGTTGATATTTGATTAAAAAGAAATTCCACTTTTAATTAAAATATTACTTCATGGAGCTTTGTTGAAAGATATTCCAAATCTCATCTTTCTTCTAAATATGAAAAATATCTTGAAAAAAGAGAGACGGAAGGAGTAAGCATGGAAGTCTTCTGAACTGCACATATCTAATTTCTACTATTTCAGTCAATACGGCTCTTCTTTCTGCCAACCACCAACAGAGAGCTATGTAAGAGTTATCTTTATCTGTGCTCAAAAAAGGACTGTTTTTCCCTCTCCCCACCCTCACCCCCAAAATCCAGTAGCTTAATGTTACCTTTTTCCCTGCATAATTTTTATACATGCATATCATCTTAACACACTAATAGCTAAGAACATGCTCCTATTTAATGCTTGCAAAGAGTACAAGCTGTAGAGCAGCCAAAGAGTGGTTGACATGGGCACCCAGGGAGAAGGAAGGGAAGCATAAAATATAGAGAATAAATGGAAATCATGTACGTACTCAGATACGATGAACCGTGTAGTTGAGATGATCTTCCTGGTGGCTTCCACATAACCTTGTTCTCCTAAGTACACCATTGTTGCCCAGCAAGCTGCAATAAGGCATCCAGGTCTGGAACCAGCAATAGTGGGCGAGGGGTAAATTCCTCCTTGCCAATCAGGAGCAATGAAGAACTGGTGATGCCGGTATTTCACATCGCTGTACAGTATCACTGAGGAGCCCTTTGGAGCGTAGCCGTACTACAAAGAAAGGGCCAATATTCAAATTGCAAAATAATCCCCCACAAAAATCACCTTTGACAGCTTCAAGACCCTTTTACAAGAATTAGAAGATTTGCTAAGTTAAATCATTCTCTATTGATTTATCAAATAAGAGATGTGCTGTCATCACTGTTGGTGAAGCCTTACCACTGTTTTTTTTAATTAAGAGGTATTCAGAATTCTTCCAAAGAGTAATTCTAAAGAGTAAAGTCATGAAAACAAATTATGTCTTGCTCCAAAGGTGAAGAATCCCACATGCTCTCAATAGCAAACAAGTATTTGATGTTTAACAGGAATCATTCTCACTGATGTACTTTGGTGTAGGGCTGCAATTTTAAACAAACTGCCATGATATATTTATTGTCTGTTTTTTTTTTATTGTGTATTTCATTTATTCTATTGTTTAAGCTGCCTGGAGTGGCCCCAAAGGTGCTTTTTTCCCAAAAGGCAACTAGACTTTCTTGGGGGTTTTTTTGTTTGAAAACGTTTCACTTCTCAACCAAGAAGCTTCTTCAGTTCTAACTAAAAGTTCTAACTGAAGAAGCTTCTTGGATGAGAAACAAAATATTTTCAAAGAAAAAAAAACACAAGAAAGTCCAGTTCATCATCATCATCTTCTTTTAACGATCCCATAATCACTTGCAGGGTGGAGTCTGGGCAACTGAATGGAGCCAAGTGTTTTCTGGCCGGATGCCCTTCCTGTTGCCAATGCGGACTTTTTGTTCAGCAGATATATTCTCAGTGTGCCCAGAGAGAGAAATATCTGCCTCCACCTAGGATCGAACTCACAGCCTCCTGATTGTGAGGCGAGAACTCTACCTCTAGGCCACCGCACCACTCACAAGAAAGTCCAGTTGCCTTTGGAAAATGCACCTTTGGGACAACAATGGCCTGGATGACTGGGAATCTCCATAGATATTCTGCCTAGAGTCACATAAATCAAATGAAGAAACAATTTTTTTTAAATGATAGATTTGGAAACAATCTAGAGGAAATATGCCTGATCCAGCTTAGCGCAGTTTCAAAGCAACTCCCATCAGAAGCTCATACAAATCTTACTTGGCTTACCTTATGCGTATCTGCAGAAATGCTTGTGATCCCTTTCACTCGGAAATCAAAACACTGCTGTAAAGGAAACCCGGCCTTCTCCATGAAGACAATGAGAAAGCCTCCCAGGCAGGCATCCACATGGAAGGGAATATCGTATTTCAGGGCAAGCTGCATCAAGACAGGAGAAGAACTTGGGTCATTTTCTTCTTAGGTCGCAGAAGTGAACTACTACCGTGTTTCCCCGAAAATAAGACCCTGTCTTATATTTTTTTGGAACCCAGAAATAAGCGTTTGGCCTTATTGCCATGCACTCAAAAGCCCGATTGGGCTTATTATCAGGGGATGTCTTATTTTGGGGGGAAACAGAGTAGTAGAGCTTTGAGTTTAATAAACATATTCATTACAGATAGTCCTTGGCATTCGGCCACAATTGAGCCCAACATTTCTGTTGCAAAGTGAGACAATTAAGTGAGTTTTGCCCCATTTAGCAACTTTGCTTGCTGGGGATCACATGACCCCGGGACACTCAACCGTCATAATTACATGCGAGTTGCCAAACATCTGAAATTTTGATCACATGACCAAGAGGATGCTGCAACGTTCATAAGTGTGAACAACAGTCATAGGCACTTTTTTCAGTGCCATTGTAACTTTGAATGGTCACTAAATGTATGGTAGTAAGTCAAAGGATTACCTATATTTAGGAATGTTCAAGTATTGTCTAGAAAATCTATTCAATGCCATCACCTTAAATTTTGAATTACCACGGCTCAGACTTTTGGCCATGGCTAACAGCTCTTCCTGCTGGTAATTATCAAAGTGATACAGATACAGATTAACAGAATTGGAAGGGACCTTGTAGGTCATCTAGTCCACCCCCCCCCCCCCGCCCAAGCAGGAGACCCTACACCATTTCTGACAGATGGCAGTGCAGTCTCTTATTGAAAGCCTCCAGTGATGAAGCTCCCACAACTTCCGAAGGCAAGCTGTTCCATTGGTTGATTGTTCTCGCTGTCAGAAAATTTCTCCTTATTTCTAGGTTGAATCTCTCCTTGTTCAGTTTCCATCCATTATTCCTTGTCTGGCCTTCAGGTGCTTCGGAAAATAGCTTGACCCCTTCCTCTCTGTGCCAGCCCCTCAAATATTGGAACCCTGCTATCATGTCACCCCTGGTCCTTCTCTTCACTAGACTAGCCATGCCCAGTTTTAAAGTGAAATATTATTTCATGTGAATAAAGTCATTTACCAGCAGATCTACATTAACAGACCATTCCTTTAAATTTGGGAAAAAGAAAAAAAAAGAACACTTTTCTCATACCTAATTTTTTCATGGTTATTTTCAGTGGCAAAATCCGGATTATTGCTACTTCAACTCAACATCCACCATGTGAAATACATCCTGGTATAACTTTATTGATTAGCCAATTAACCAAATATATCAAATATATGGCATACAGGATGCAGTGTGAAGCTGATCTAGACCCCTGGGAGTTGCTACCATGGATCTTTGGAAAAATCTTTCCTGAACTAGCAAAAATTTCAACTTGAATTGTGTACATGTACGTAGTTATCACTAAGTTATGGTCTTCCTTCTAAAGTTCAGTCTGATTTCCAATTCCTGGATACGTCTGGAATCCAAACTCAAATAACTGATGGGGTCTCTTTCATTAACATATCATAAATCCTAATGACAAATAAGGCCAAAAAAAAATGGTATTTGGTACACAAACATGTATATCCAAACCTTCTTTTTAGAAATATGCTTTCTCATATACAATTATAGCGATGCAAAGACAACCAGAATTGGTACTTTATCTCTTCAAGTCAGCACAGACGAGTATCCATTCAGTGATTTAGATGCTGCCCTATAACTGGGGGACATTTTTTTGGGGGGGGAAACAGTAAAAACCCAAGCCACAGCAAAATTAACAATGGCAGGGCACAAAAGCCACGAAACAGTAATGCCCAACTACCTGGCAGGTAGTTCAAATACCTACAGGCAGTTCTCCACTCACAGCCATGTGTTTAGTGACCGTCTGAAGTTACAATGGCACTGGAAAAAATGAGTTATGACCAGTTTTCACAGCTGAGACTGTTGCAGCATCCCTAAGGTCACAGTGATCAAAATTTGGGCACTTGGCAACTGGCATGTATTTATGACAGTTGCATATCAGCTGCAGTGGCACAGTGGCTAGAATGCAGTACTGCAGGCTACTTCTGCTGACTGCCAGCTGCCTGAAATTTGGCAGTTCAAATCTCACCAGGCTCAAGGTTGACTCAGCCTTCCATCCTTCCAAGGTGGGTAAAATGAGGACCCAGATTGTTGGGGGCAATATGCTGACTCTGTAAACCGCTCAGAGAGGGCTGTAAAGCACCATGAAGCGGTATGTAAGTGCTAGTGCTATTGTCCTGGGATCATTTTCCAGCTGGTTTCTGATAAGCAAAGTCAACAGGGGGAAGCCAGATTCGGTTAACAGCTGCATGATTCACTTAACAATTACAGTGATTTACTTAACAACTGTGGCAAAAGAAAAGGTCGTAAAACTCACTTGACAACTGTCGTGCTTAGCAACGGAAATTTTGGGCTCAATTGTGGTCGGAATTGCAGCATCTTTGTTATCAATGCAAAAATATTACCTTCGCTACTTCCTCAATGGGGTCAATACTTCCATGAGGAAATTGTGGGGCTGAACAGACCAACATGGCTGTATTCTTGGTAATGGCTTTCTTCATTGCCTAAAAAATTAGGACAAAGTCATTAGGAATCCATAAAACCCTGTGTACAAATCAAGGGATTAAAAGTGAATCATCTGAAGAACTTGTATTAATATACTTCCTTCCTTCCACCCACCCGCCTCTCTCAAAGGTTCCATCACTCTGTTCAACTCAAATGTATTGGAAACATCTGGAAATGCCAGGGGGATTACCTTCACATCCACCTGCATCGATTCTGTCAACGGAATACGGAGAATCTTAATCCTGAAATAATGGGCAGCCTTGTCAAATGCTGCATGGGCACTTACTGGCACCAACCTAAAAGACAAAACCACCACCGAAAATAATACAATTCAGGAAAAATTGGCAGCACGCCAGACCAAACTCCTTTCCTTTCTTTTCTGGACAAAAATAAGACTGGTAGAGATGAGACTGACTAATGCAGAAGAGGAAAATCTAAATAAATAGGCACCCCCCCCCCACAGACCGAACACCGTAAGTTGAATCTGCAAGGTCATCTCCATCTTTCTACCTTTAATCTTTAAGCTACATCTTTAATAATATTATTGATGGAACCAACACCTTTCCCAACACAATCCCCTCAGTCTGTATTGGACAATAATGCCCATTATCCTCAGCCTTCTGACATTCTAAAACACTGTACATTTTACCCTGGCCATCTGCAGCAAAAACTAAAGTTTTCGCATTCAAGATTTCCTGGCAAGAGTTTGCTAATTGTAAACTACATTTACTAGGTTTGCTAACATTAAATTTTGCTGAAGGAAGTCAGCAAAGTGAGATAACAAACAGAACTTTGGATAGAGCTAAATATTTGGGTGAATCCAGAGAACGCTTCAGACTGTGGCTTGTAATATTTGCCCACTTATAATGATTATTATTGTTGTGGCAGATTGAAAAACAGGGACAGTCATAAAAACAAACAGAACCACCCAAACAGTTGGCCTCACTTCGCCTGTTGAGGACCAAAAATTGTAGGTATCTTGTAACTCTTAAGATATCTAGTAGATGGCGTGGCCAGAAATATTATTGTATTTTCATGACATTGCTTTTCCATTTTGGCATAAAAAGAAATTATCCCGGGTCAGTTACTTATATAAAATATCAACAACAACAAAAAAGTGCATAATCGATCCCGTGCGCTATCTGGCAGAGCCGGGCAAGCCCAAATGTTCTATGCCAGATTAAATTCCTTTTCCTCGTGAATTCTCTGGCAGACCGGAGCAAGCCCCCAGCAGGTCGATGCCAGTACTCTCCTTCTCCCTGTTCGCTCTGTTATTAGCGGACAGATCTGGGCAAGCCCACGTGATCTATGTCCGAGGGAGAGGCTTCCGTGTTCTGCCCGGGCGGCAGGAGCCGAGACTCCACTGCCGGTCGCCCTAATCGTTGTTCTTTGAAAGTATTACTCACTTAGTGTTGAGAATATTGACGATCACTTGCTCCTAAGAAGAAAACTCCTACTGGGAGAGCCAATTTTCAGGAAGGGATGTAGTAGCCACGATAGTCCTAAATCTGAGGACCGAGTCAGAAACTGGGGCCCAGGAGGGCGGATCCAGCATTTTATACTAAGAACAGACTCGGTCCTTACCTCTGACTGGACGAGGACATCCCAACCTGAATGATGGCTCCACCCAAGATGGAGAAGGTGATCAGTTCCTAAAATTGTTTAAATTGTTATAGTGAAGGGAGAAGTCATTTTCTTTTTCTTACTGTATTCTTTTTCTTCCTATTCTTCATTCTATTTTTTCTTTTTCCCAGAAAAGGTATTGGATCCAAAGAACTTCATAACTACCATGTTTTCCCGAAAATAAGACCTAGTCTTATATTGGGGGGGGGCTCCAAAATAAGCACAAGGGCTTATTTTCGGGGAAACACGATTTCAGGGTAATTAGCCCAGCTGGGCGCTTTGGCCCCCCTGGCACGCGCTCAAGAGGCAGCAAGCACGCGGGGACCGACGGTATCTGTCAGCAGCTGCAGCCGGCCAGCCCCTTGGTCGGCGCATTCTGGGGCTGCACAGCCCACGCAGTGCAGGTGAGTTGATTCCCTGTCCAAGCAGCAAATAGAGGCAGAGGCAGAGGCACCGGGGGGGAAGCAGGCGATCTGGATGTGCAGCGGGAAAGCTGAGAGTTCGTGGGGCAGAGCAGGCGGGTGGGCAGCTTGTCTTCGCGCGGTGGCAGCAGATGGAGGCAGAGGTGAGGGGCAGAAGGCAGGCAGCCTCCCGCAGCCACACGCCCACTCCAGCCCACCGATTCTTGGCTTTCCCACAGCCCGCACAGCACGTCCAGATCACCTCCCCCCCCCCACGCCTCTGCCTCCGTCTACTGCTTGGACAAGTAATCAGTTCACCTGCACTGCGTGGGCTGTGGCTGCTACCAGACACCGTCGGCCCACGTGCGCTTGCCGCCTCCTGTGCTGGCCATGCCCACCCCCTTCACCTAGGGCTTATTTTTGGGGTAGGGCTTATATTAGTCACGCTTAAAAATCAGGCTAGGGCTTATTTTCGAGGTAGTTCCTATTTTCGGGGAAACACAGTAGTTCACTGTATTGAGATTGACAAGAGAGTAGTCTTCAGAGAATTAGAAACCAACTTTGAAAATCAAAAGTGTTTCCAAAGCAGCACACAATACTTTATAGCAAAATGATCTCCTATTCAAAGGCACACAGAGCAGTTCTTTAGATTTATAGTAACTGCCTCAAAGAGACTTTGCCCATCTGAAATTATTTTTATGAAAGTAAACTAATGCAATTTTAAGCCAGATTCACAGTGACAGAGAAAAAATGAAAAAGGATTTAGTATCTGCTGAGGTTCATGGACTGCTCACTTCCCTCTTCTTGCATGGCATTACTGTAAGAAGACAGGATTGCTTTCACTTCTCTATAGCTCAGGGTACTTTCCAACCTTAAATTGTCACTAAACGTAATGATGGTTTCAGGCAAATCAGCCTCATAATTTATGCCTTCCAATTGGCTTGTTTTAAACTCTTAGTTATAATAATTTGTTTCTGTTTCTGTCTTCTTGAGGTCAAACCAGAAAAAAGAGCAAGGGAATGTGCTACTTAAAAATAAAACTAGTTCCCATCATAATAGACCCACTGTGACGGCCAGAGAGACAAGAGTTACATACATTTCTGGATATTTTATCCCTTTTTCATAAGCCAAATCTCTGTAGGCTTTACAGGCCAGCAGGATGCTCTCAGTTCCTCCAGATGTCATCTATAACAAAAGAAATAAAAACACATCAGATAGTCAAATGATAATGAGAAAGCCATAATAGAACATACGCTTAGTCTCTATTTTTTTTTAAAAAAAACTTTAATTTTTTTTAAAACATTAATGTTTTTTTTAAAAAAAAAAAACTTAAAAAAATAAAACTGACCAACACAGATTGGATAGTGCAACATTACCCTGAGATAGATATATTTGCCTTCTTTCATAAAACCTTCTCACCGGTGTTTCTCACACTTGGCAACTTTAAGAGGTATGGACTTCAACTCCCAGCATGCTGGCTAAGGAATTCTGAGAACCGGAAGTCCACACCCCTTAAAGTTGCCAAACTCTTCTAACTAACTAGTTAGCACCAGTGTAGAGTATATCTAGGGAAATCTTTGATCTTTACATGCTACAGCAATCCTAATAAATCTCAACAAATGACCTCTTGTGTCCTAAGATCTCGTCTAATTCAAACTGAAGATGCATGGGTAGCAAACATTTTAAGCAACATTTTGTTCTTGTTGCTGGACTGATTCAATAGACAAATATTGACAGACAGTGAATTATAATAATTAAGGAACTGGACTAGCATTCAAGAGGCTCGGTTTTAACGACACCCTCGGCCATTCTGCCTCAAAGGGCTGTTGATATGGAGGAAAAATAAGAACAGAAAGTGTTATTTGTACCACCCTGAACTCCGGAAGAAATGGATGGATGAGTAGGCATAATAATCAAGACAATATTACAGCTATCTGGTTTAGATATAAATCATATATCTGGGCAAAGGGCAGAGTTTGGTATTTTAAAGCTCAGAATATTCATCTTAAATCACTACTGAACGAGGAAGGAAAAGTCCATTACAGTTCTTTTATTAAAGCGTCTGATTTTTTTTTTCTTTAAACCACCTCCGTTGCTGGGCAACAAGATAGGCACATTATTAGGCCAAGGAAATTGAGGCTCGATATAAAATAGGAGTCAAGACTCTTTCTAACACCTGCTAAAAACCTTTTGTTTTCCAAATGACTTGTCACCTACTTGGGAGCACATGAATCATTCTCACAAGACATTTTTTTGCTGATTATTGCTGGACACTGGGCATCCAGCCAACGCCGGTTGACTCATGAGTAGCTTATAGTTTTTTCAAACACAGATGTCTGATTCTTTCAACTAATACCCAGATTAAAAGGAAAATCCAACGTATAAGCAAAAAAGACAGACAGGGGAAGTTGTTTTAACACAGCACATCAAAAACCAGTGAGAAACCTAAAAAGAGGATTGATGCATAGCAGGTCTGTCTTAAAACTGAATGGAGAAAATGGTACTGTATCAGAGGTGGGTTCCTCCCGGTTCGGACTGGTTCGCCCGAACCGGTAGCGACCCGCTGGTGATGTCACGGAGCTGGTTCGGTCGGTGCCGGTCTGTGGACGCCGCCATCTTTTTTTTTTTGAATTTTTTTTTCATTGGGGGGGAGGGTTTCCGGGTTTTTGTTCTTCTGCACATGCGCAGAAGCCGAGTTTCCGGCACTGCGCATGCATCACCATCTTGTTTTTGGCTTTTGGGGGGGGGTATTTTTTTGCACTGTGCATGCACGCGCCCATGAGGCGTGCTCACACGGCACGTGAGGAAGCGAACTGGCAGCAAGGTAAGTTAGAACCCACCCCTGTACTGTATATCCTTAAAAAGAGGAATAAACAGGCATAGAGAACAAAACTCCCTTTTGTCTCTTTTCTCTCTCTTTCTCTGATTGGGTTACATTCAACATCATACACGAAATCCATGAACCTTACTTTCCCCCCCCCCCCACTGGCAGTACCAATTTCCAATTCTTGAGGCACTGTGACATCATATTAATTATTCTGCTACTAATACAACTACTATCTATCCGGAACAAATCATGAAACTTTCTCCGAGTTTTGTAATTCTCTTGGCTGTCAAACCACTTGATGCTAAACATTCTTCAGCACTTATTTATATATTTGGAACATAAGGGAGAAATGAGAGCTCCTTCTGCATGCAAAAAAAAAAAAAGGAGGGCAGGTGTTCAGGGTGGAATTTTATATTCAGAAATGGTTCCCGATTCTCTTTTGGGAAAGGACCAATTGTTGTTGATGCTGGTGGCAGACACATGGCTTGGGGGGGGGGGGGATCAGGAGAAGTTCAGTCTGAATGCTCAATTGGAAATAAGGAGGAAATTCAAGATGAAGCATTGTGTTTTGAAACAGTTCTGGATTCTCTTTTGGGGAAGGGCTGACTTTTGGTCCTCGGAGAGGAAAAATCCTGATGCCAGCAGTAGGCCTGCAATTGGACAGGAGTGCTGGAGGGAAGGAGACGCCTGGGAGAAATCAAATTTGAATCCCTGATATGAACAAAACTTAGAAGCTTGAAACTCACTTGGTAGCTAAGTGGCAGTTACTCCAACAAAATGCAACATAATCATGGCTACACACACCATACTCTGCAACCTGGCCACTTCCTTGCAGCTTCCAGACAAAAACATAAAGGGAGCCCCATATAAGTTGCATGTTGATGTTTGCTTTTATAATGTCCATATTCAAAAAAAGGGGGGGGGAATCTTAGTAACTACTGATCAATAAGTTTGCTGAATATTATTTAGCAAACTTTATGCCGACCCCTTCAACAACAAAATAGAAGGTAGAGACAGGATCAGTTTTAGACAATGAACAGGACAGTTTTTGTCCCCATCGCTAGAACTACGTTTTGGTCCTAAGATATCAGTATTTTATCGAAAAGTTTGCCTACAAGGAAGAGGTTTTGCTCCATATGTAGCTTCAGGTGGCAGGCTCTTTGGGACTATGGACAAGCATCTCCTGTTTTTACATCCTTTTTGTGGCTTCAGTTTTTCAGTATTCTTAGTATAAATATTAAAAAATATATCTTAATCTAAAGGCTCTCACACAGTATACTTGAGAACTTTGGTAAATCTCCCATTAAGAACTTCAGAACATTATGCTTGGCTCTGAGAAATACTTTTAGATTCACAGTATATCTAAAACATATATATATATGTAGGTCTGTGGTTATTCGGGTTTTCTCCCGCGTGAAGTTGGAGATGTCATTGCAACGTTTCAACGAAGTCTCATTCGTCATCTTCAGGCTGATTATCAGGCTTGTGTCTTCAGCCTCGTGCTTCTAGGAGCAATGCTAGATAATCAGCCTGAAGATGACGAATGAGACTTCGTCGAAACGTTGCAATGACATCTCCAACTTCACGCGGGAGAAAACCCGAATAACCACAGACCTACATACAAATACCCGCGAAAACCTCAAAAAACAAATATACATTGGTTTTATATTTATATAATTCATTATTTTACAATATTCTACATCTTTGTCTCATTTTCCTTTTTTCGTTTTCTATCCTCAATCCATTTATACCATTTTCCCCATGTATCATAATAATCTGAGTCTTTTTGTCCTCTTAATTCTATGGTTAATTTATCCATTTCTGCACAATCATATATTTTCTTGATTTTTGAACTTTCGATGGGTATATTAGAATTCTTCCAACACTGTGCGTACGCAATTCTGGCAGCTGTTGTTATATGTAGAGTTAAATATTTAATATTTTTGCTATATTGGCTTTTGAATATTCCTAGCAGGAAAAGTTCTGGGATGAATTCTATTGTTAAAACAGATATATTTTAACATTTTAACCTTTTACAATATTGTGTTAGCAATCCTAGCTTTTAGTTATCATTTATCTCTGGTAAGTTTCAGTGGTATTATTGAAAAGGGTGTTATTTTTCTTGCTTGTATTTTATGCTGATTAATTATTGACATAAAGATTTGAATTGAATATATTATACATAAAAACCAAAAATTCACCTAAAGTTTATGGGGAGCAGCTATATAATTATACTATATACAGTATATAAGTAAAGCATAACCAAGAATGGTCACATATATTACAAAATTCTTATAAATTTGGGATTTCAGGCCTTATGAGCTAAGCTCTGCAAATATTATTCAGTAAGCACGAAAGAGCAAAATTACATTGATCCATTTCCTTATATAAATAATTTTAGGAAGCTTTATTCCCTATCAAACTCAGATGAAAATCACACTATTTTGTTCCCCTCCTTTTCTGTCTCTCTGTCTCTGTCTCTGTCTCTGTCTCTGTCTCTGTCTCTGTCTCTGTCTCTGTCTCTGTCTCTGTCTCTGTCTCTGTCTCTGTCTCTGTCTCTCTCTCTCTCTCTCTCTCTCTCTCTCTCTTTGGCATGGTTGAAACAAGACAATAACATGTCATTCCCAATCTTAAGAAGTTATCATCTTGCACAACTATGTTTTGATGTTACCTAACTCATTGTTTGCAGAAGAATCCCAACCATTGTGAAAATACTGACAGAAAACAATATGTTGCTAAAGTCAGCATCCCATTAACCCAATGTTGACATTCTTCTCCTAACAATGGAGTGAAGTGTTGGATCATTACAGTATTGCGTGCTTGTTGAAAGATAAAGGCAGGCTTTCTTTGAAAGGAGAAAAAATACAAGGCATTTCCCTCCTACAGCATAGTTAGCATTTCATCATGTACAATGAAATTCTGTTTTGTTGCTTTGTTGGGTTTGAGAAAACAACTTGATCTGTAATTTTTATACCAGCCTTTTCCAGAGGGCCTCCTCAGATGATTGGTACTATCGTTCCCATAAATCCCGCTGGACATAACTGATGACTGGAGATGGTAGAACTTATCTTTGTTGGAGCAGACCCCTTGTAAGAGGAAATTTGTCACAAAGAGTAAGCTGTGGTTTTAGACCATAACTCCAAGTATCTTGAGCCATTACCCAAGACAGACCAAGTTCTTGTATAAACGTAGAATTGAAAATAGGGAAAAGTCAAGTCCAAGAGCCACTGGCAGGAGGAAAAACACTGCATCTCTTTCATTTCTTTCCTCGGTATTATTCTTGGTCAGATTATTTTGAATTCTTCCTTTTTTGTGTTACTATCCAGCTAGGAAGATGAGATAATGGAAAATTGAACAATGAGAGAAAAAGACAATGAAAAGAACAGAAGTTGATGGACCGGTTTTTTAGCTCACTTTGGTGGAAAACAATTTGGGAAGAGGTGAGTACAGAAAAATAGGATGTTCGAACTGCAACTATAGGGCAAGTGGAGACAGTGAAAAGCAAAAGATGAGTGTTCATGTGGGAAGAGCTACAAGGACCAAGACAAATGGAGTTGACCTTGACCAACAAAAGTTTGGGCAACAATATTTGGGCTATAAGGAACCATGTTATTTACTACTGTAAAAGATTAACACCAATAGCCTTCTGGAAATAAAAAACAAGTATATTTCCTGAGAAAAAGGAAGAAATGATAAACTAGAGCAGACAGCCATGTCCTACACTCTCACCTCTGCCTTGAGTTAGCTCTGCTCTCAGATACACAGAGTGGCTTCTTCTCTTCTATAAGTAAAAATTGTAAGCCGCTGTTCTTGCACTTATGAAAGCCAATATTATTTGAAATCATATAACTGCAGCATAAGCATGTACTGTAAGTCTCCTGAAGTCTTACATGTTTATCTTTATCCTATGATTTATTGATTTTATTGCAATTGCTTTGTTTGATAGTTGTTAGCTGTCCAGTCACTGTGTCAGGGCAAGTTCAATAACTTATATAATATTATTATAATTATGGCACATTGATGAGTACAGCATAGATACACTATACCGGCAGAGTAAAGTAAGTTTTTGATCTGAACTTTTCATTAAAAATGCATGTCCCTTTTGGCACTGACAAGCTTTTATTTTTTTACTCACTATTTTGCTGACTCCAAGATATTTTACATTGAAACTATATATAGATTATCTGTGGGATGGGAATATGAATGAGGGTTCTGCTGGGACTGAATCTTCTTAATCTTTGCTTGCTCACTCAATTTGGGCTCATTTATGAAGATGAAAGGACAAAGAAATTTGATCAGTGAAAGATAATGTCATTTGATTGCAAGATGTTATTAATAACAGGACAAAGATAACATCTCTTGAGTCCCTTACTATATAGTGCTCTTTTAGATTTAATAGGTTTCAGAATCTTGAGATAACCATTGCAGCAATAAAAGATTACAAAAACAAAGGAATACTGTACTGAAATGTTTGACCAAATTTGAAAACCCTTTAACATGCAATAAAGATCATTTGTTAGACAAGATTTATAAACTTCAAATGAAGAATCCGAACAAGTCAATGACTGCATGATTAAATGGATGCAGAATACAATGCATCCATGGGAATTTCAATGGAAGAATATCATAGTCATTTTGAACATTATATTTTAAATTATATTATTTGGTATCGTGGTTAAGGCAGCTGTCTAGAAACCAGGAAACTATGAGTTCTAATCCCACCTTAGTCCAAAACCAGTTGATTGACCTTGGGCCAGACACTTTCTCTCAGCCCTAGGAAGGAGGCAAGGACAAACCACTTCTGAAAACATTGGCAAAGAAACTTCAGCTGCCAATTCTGTCTAGAAAGCACACACACTCCTGAAAAAAGGACACTAACTAGGTCAGCAGTTTGCAGCTTGGGAGAGACAACAAATAACATTCCTGCATATCCACAGGAATCAAGTTACCTTTATGTTTTGGCATTCTTTCTGCCAATTCTTTAGTTACAGCAATAGTTTGCATGGAAATATGGTGCACAACCAGTTTGTTAGAGAATGTTTCCAAAAGCAGGTTTCTGTAATGCCTAGCAGGACACGTTATATCAGTTCACATAACTAAACCAACTCAGGATACAAAAGCCTGAGAATTTTTTTTAGGATACTTTGAAAACAAATCCTGGAAAATACGCAAATGTCTATGGATTGTTTAACATGTAAATGTAAATAAAAGCTGTAGCTGCCTTAAAGATAAATAGACAAGGCTACGATGGTAACATTTGTCCTCTTACTTACTGTTCCACATGATTTAGGTCCACCATGAAAAAGCGTGCAAGCCATTCTCACAACCTCTGCTTCCATCTTCCTCACACCTGGGAATACATCTGGATGAAGTGGATTAGTCCATGCAAATTCCTCATAAACCTTTAAAGGAAAAGAAAAATAGTCCCTTGAAACTATGCTGCCACCTACGTTCCTTCCTTCTGTAACTCTTTTTCCTTCATAAAGATGTTATTGTCCACTTATATGAAGAATGCAGCAACCTCTTTCCGTTTTCAGTTCACAAAGAATTACAGGTAGTCCTCAACTTGCAAGCACAATAGAGCCCAAAATTTCTGTTGCTTAAGCAAGAGAGTTGTTAAATGAGTTTTGCTCCATTTTGCAACCTTCAGTTAAGTGAATCATTGCAGTGGTTAAGTTAGAAGCATGGCTGTTAAGTGAATCTGGCTTCCCCATTGACTTTGCTTGTCAGAACTTCACGAAAGGTGATCACATGACACCAGAGGACACCAAGCTGCAGATGACACCAAACTGGCAGGAATAGCCAACACTCCAGAAGATAGGCTCAAGATACAGAAGGTTCTTGACAGACTTGAACATTGGGCGCTATCTAACAAAATGTAATTCAATGGTGAAAAAAGTAAGGTTCTACATTTAGGCAAGAAAAACAAAATGCACAGGTACAGTATATGTGGTACCTTGCTCAACAGTAGTAACTGTGAGAGGGATCTTGGAGTCCTAGTGGACAACTATTTAAATATGAGCCAACAGTGTGCAGCAGCAGCTGCCAAAAAAGCCAACACAGTTCTAGGCTGCATAAACAGAGGGATAGAATCAAGATCACGTAAAGTGTTAGTACCACTTTATAATGCCTTGGTAAGGCCACACTGGGAATACTGTATTCAGTTTTGGTCGCCACGATATATAAAAAATGTTGAGACTCTAGAAAGAGTGCAGAGAAGAGCAACAAAGATGATTAGGGGACTGGAGGCTAAAACATATGAAGAACGGTTGCAGGAACTGGGTATGTCTAATTTAATGAAAAGAAGGACTAGGGGAGACATGATAGCAGTGTTCCGATATCTCAGGGGCTGCCACAAAGAAGAGGGAGTCAAGCTATTCTCCAAGGCACATGAGGGCAGGACAAGAAGCAATGGGTGGAAACTAACCAAGGAGAGAAGCAACTTAGAACTAAGGAGAAATTTCCTGACAGTTAGAACAATTAATCAGTGGAACAACTTGCCTCCAGAAGTTGTGAATGCTCCAACACTGGAAGTTTTTAAGAAGGGATTGGATAACCATTTGTCTGAAGTGGTGTAGGGTTTCCTGCCTAAGCAGGGGGTTGGACTAGAAGACCTCCAAGGTCCCTTCCAACTCTGCTATTCTAAGCTTTCTAAACATGGCTCTAGGACATGCAAGAGTCATAAATGAGAATTTTAGCATCCGAATTTTCATCACATGACCATGGGGATGCTGCCCTTGTTAGTATGTCCCAAGCACTCCTGGGGAAGAAGTATTTTAAGAGGACCTTGAATCAACTAGCAGAAAAACTGAGCTCTCCTCCTCTTGACCCTTCACCGCTTAAAGAACCAGTTCCCAACGTCTTTAAATTTTTAAAACCCACCAAACTTTTGTTGACATTATAAACGTATGAAACTGAATCTTAACAAAATGGTCATTTATTGTTATCTGGATCTTTACATCACAATTGTGGCCTCAACTTCCTTTCTCAGATTTTACCTGCTATTACAAAGCTGAAATCTCCAAGCCAGGAGGTACAAAATAATTGAAATGAAACACCAGAAAAGTAAAAGAAAATAGAAACCATACAGTATAGGGTTCAGTGATCTCTAGTGTTAGTCCTTTTCTAAGATTTATTCAGAGTTCATTTTCATTAAAACCAACAATAGATGTAAATAAAACAATAGTGCTGAATATTTAACTACTTTATATCTTTAGTGACGTATGATTCTCTTATTTGAAATAGGTATAGGATACAAAGAAAAACCCATTCCCTCATCCTGAAAAGCAGTATGAGAACTAGAAAGGGACCTTCATATATTTTTGTGCCGTTTACATTTTTTAAATTAATGTTTCGTATCTTCGGGTTGCTTAAAATAATGATCCTTCCTTGCATAAAATCGAGGGTTAGGGATGAGGAACTGCAGCCCTCCAGAGGCTGTTGGAGTCCATCAATCCCATCAGATGAGTGTTGCTGTCTAACAATCATTGAAGGACTGCAATTTTTCCTCATCCTAAAATGCTTAAGTAATAGTGTATTTTTATGACTGTTATTTTATCAGCATTTTTAGCCATACTGTGAAAGTGTTACTATTTTTCTACATTAGGTATCAAATAAACCATCAAGAATTATTGGATTGCAATGGAATATCATGGCAATCAACCAATCAATCTCATCTGGAATGCACTGATACAGCTTTTAATTATACACACACATTACAAAAGGCAATTCTCCAAGAGTTTTATGCTATATTACCTTAACAAGCAGATTAACGAGTTTCTCATCCCCACTGTACACTGTCCCAGATACTTTGCGGTCTTCCCAATGTACGTTACCTAAGAATACAGGGAGGAAAACATGAAAGCTCTTTTGGAAATCAAAGCCATATTTTGTTTCTGGTTCACATTATCTTAGTTTGTAACTGCCAGTTTGGCATGCTGATGCTTCCTATATTTGCAAAAGCAGCAGCTTAATCCTAGATAAACCACTTTAACACATACGCATTTCTGAAAGCGTTGCCAATTACTGGGTGAAACATTAGTCTGGTCTTCTGTATTCTAATTCTAATTAATTAGATTAGTTAGTTAACTAAGTCTTCTAATTACAGGTAGTCCTTGACTTACAAGAGTTCATTTAGTAACCGTTCAAAGTTACAACGGCAATGAAAAAGTGACGTATGACTGTTTTTCACAGTTACGACCATGCATCCCCATGGCCACATGATCAAAATTCAGATGCTTGGCAACTGGTCCATACTTATGACGGTCGCAGTGTACTGCGGTCATATGATCCCTTTTTGAGACCTTCTGACAAGCGAAGTCAATGGGAAAGCTGGATTCACTTAACAACGGTGGCAAGAAATGTCGTAAAATGGGGCAAAGCTCACTTAACAAATGTCTCACTTAACAACAGAAATTTTGGGCTCAATTGTGGTTGTTGAGGACTACCTGTATAGTTAAGCACAGAATGTCCAGCCATGTTTAGAGCTGAAAGCTGGAATTCATAACTTTGGGAGCAAATTTCTGCAGGACACACCTAACAGCTACATCTTCAAGCATGCAACTAATAGGATTACTTTTTAAAATTGGCAGTGGGGAAAGGCAAGGAAAGGTAATCCATTTTTACATTCTAGAGCACTTAAAACAATGATAGATCACTTTTAGAGAAAGTATCAGACACAACTAAAGATTTATCCAACCAAGGAGATTTATTATAAGTTGGGAAAATCAGGATGGTAGTCAACGGCACAATGGAAACAGATTACATTTTTTGATCTCTTTAAAGGCTTCTATATCGGTTATTAGATAACACCACATCTTGCCTCATATTCAGATCTATAGTCATAGGACTGGCTAAGGAACAGATTTTTTTTCACATTCCAGTAGATCCTCAAAGTCCTCAAAGTCATACCCAAAGTGCTGTACTCTTTCATCTTCTTCAACAATTCTGGCTGGCTGAGACCTGTTGCTGGCAGGCTCCTGAGGTAATTTTTCTTGTCTTGCAAAAAGGGCAATTTGGCAGACATCTCATCCAAAGTCTTGTTTATCTGTTGCTGGATCTATAAATGGCAAAGAGCACGTGTAAAACTATTAATAAAGTGGATCTTTTTTAAATCAAAGGCACCCTTTAGCTGCAGATCTTTTGTTAAAAACAACAATCCTAAGAAGGCTTGTTTGCTCTGTTAGCAGATCTGTGGCCTACAAGTCACATAATTCCAAGCTATAATAGCTACTGGCACATCTTGACAGAGATTTATGGGAACTGTAGTCCAGCCGTTAGTTCAGGACATTAGCTTGGAAAAGACTATCTCAATGCACGTATCACTACAGAACTTGGGATTTTTTGTTAACTCTTTATTTATCAAATTCATTTACAGGTACAACTAATTCAGTAATCGTTTGAACTTACAACGGCACTGAAAAAAGTGACTTATGACCAGTTTTCACACGACTGTTGCAGCATTCCCATGGTCACGTGATCAAAATTCAGGCGCTTGGCTTGGCAACTGGCATGTATCCCAGTCTGCTCCCAACAAGCAAAGTCAATGGGGGAAGCTGGAATCACTTAACAACCGTACGATTCACTTAACAACTGCAGTGATTTGCTTCTCAACTGTGGCAAAAAGGATCATAAAGTGGGGCAAAACTCACTTAACTGCAACAGAAATTTTGTGCTCAGTTGTGGTCATAAGTCAAGGACTACCTGTATAAGGATGCAGTAGATCAGTGGTTCTCAACCTTTCTAATG
>QLTV01002671.1:1140575-1174572 GCA_003457575.1 Thermophis baileyi
CCTCCCACCCGGACGCCGCCATTTGGGTTCTTTTACCCTCTGCGCATGCACAGAACGCTGCGCATGCGCAGAGGGTAAAAGAACCCAAATGGTGGCGTCCGGGCGGGTGGGCGAAGTCTCCCGCTTCTGTACCTACCGGCTGTCCGGCGACCCGCAGGCACGGCCGAACCGGGAGCATTTCACCCCTGCAAGTGACGGTGGCACCAAGATGGCGGGCTAACGCGCGCGGCGACCCCTGTGAAATGGTCGTTCGACCCCCAAAGGGGTCGCGACCCACAGGTTGAGAACCGCTGCAGTAGATCATATACTCAGCTTGTGCGAGACGATTGCTCAAATTGATTATAAATGACGACACAGCACAGTTGCCAAAATGATTCCCTGGAACATCTCTAAAAATGATTACGTTCCAGTAACGAAAGATTAGGGGAAGAGTCAAAACTGAACACATTAAAATGTTGTGGGATTTCCGAATACAAATTGTCTTGGCTCACAATACACCAGATTTCACTGTGAGTAAAAAGAAGAAAGTGTGGGTAATTGATGTGGCCATCAATAGCAGAATAGAAGACAAAGATTTAGAGAAAATCAAAAAGTATCAAGATGTGAAAATAGAAATTGAAAGACTGAAAGAAATTGAAAGCATAAACTGATAGTGGCTATCTGCACACTGGGTGCCACACCCCAAAAAAAATTGGGACACACCTTAGAAAATCTGTACATGGACAAAATTTCCATGATGCAATTGCAAAAGGATACACTGTTGGATCCGCACATATACTATGCCAATACATTACGGCATCCTAGGTTTTAGGGAAGAAGTCAACAATACCTGTGAAGGTCAACATTAGCTAAAGAACTGTGACTTCACATTGTAGTGAAGAGATTATAATAATAAGTGTATATGCCACCTGACTCTCAGCAATTCTGGGCATAACAAATGTTAATGCCCTTTACACCTGTAGAGTTTGCAATCAGAGGTTTTCTGCAAAATTTTAAGAAGATTCTACATATAGAATCTATAGGGAAGGTTCTACATATATAGTTAAAGATGCACAAATCCCTACGATTTTGTGGATCTTAAGAATGAGGACCATAATCTCAGTCAATTATTGCATTTTGATTAAATAAACTGTATATACAATTAAACAAAAATATTACATAACAGGATTTTGAGTAACGCATTGAACTTTTCCTCTGGTAGCATTAGCTTTTTCCTATTGTTTCCTGATAAAGCAGAAGCATACATACTGAATATACGTTTCACTTCTCATCCAAGAAACTTCTTCAGTTCTGACTGAAGTTTCTTGGATGAGAAGCGGAACATCTTCAAAGAAAAAACAAAGAAAATTCAATTGCCTTTTGAAAAAGCACCTTGGGGACAATCCAGGGGTAAAATCCAGCAGGTTCTGACAGGTTCTGGAGAACTGGTAGCAGAAATTTTGAGTAGTTTGGAGAACCGGTAGGAGTGGGGAGGGAAGGGGGATTTTGGAGTATCCTTCCCTGGAGTGGAGTGGAAATGGAGATTTTGCAGTATCCTTCCCCTGCCATGCCCACCAAGCCACGCCCACCAAGCCATACCATGCCCACCAAGCCACGCCCACGGAACCGGTAGTTTAAAAAAATTGGATTTCACCACTGGGACAATCCATGACCTAGATGACTGAAAATCTCCATTGACATGAATCTACTGGTAACTAGAATAACCTGAAATGTAAGTCAAAGATCTTTCAAGCCAAACACTCTTACATATCCATATATTTTTTCTTGGCTGCACTTCAGTAGAGAAAATCTGTCCAACAGATATAATCATCTCTTTGTTCTAGTCTTATTTTTTTTTTAAAGAAAAATATTGTTTCCATTATTATTCCTTTAAAAGCGGACCTAAATTATTTCTTAGCATGGAAGATGGAAAGGGTTTTAACAACCTTCAGATCCTCAGCAATTCCCAGCATATACTCCACCCGGTCTTCAGCATGCTTCCTTCAAGAGTTTTCCAAAGCTTAGAATTCTTGACCTTGGAAAGAGACCTACAATGGTGAGTGCCCTCCAAGAACCGAGTCCTCTTTCAGCTGAGCAGAACAGTGAGGAATCCTACATCTTCTTGAATCCAAGAACTTCATGGTCTAAACCAGGGGTCTCCAACCTTGGCAACTTTACGACTTGTGGACTTCAACTCCCAGAATTCCTCAGCCAGGCTGAGGAATTCTGGGAGTTGAAGTCCACAAGTCGTAAAGTTGCCAAGGTTGGAGACCCCTGGTCTAAACCCATAAAATAAAAGCATCCTTTTGCTTTGCAGCAACATTGACAGGTTCCATTGAAGCTTTCATTCCTTCCGCAATTCATGATTTCCCCAAATCATTTTAGGGAAACAAAAGTGTTTCTGTTTAAAACTAAATAACCACATTAAACATTGAACCTTTAATGTAGTATATTTTGTTTACAATGTTAATATAAATGTGCTCGCTTTCCTTGATGTTGAAAAGTTTAGGCTTTGTAGCAACAAAATTACATGGGTAATTTTGGCTACTACATACAGATTCAGCAGTTTCTCGCACAAAATTAATCATGGATTTCACAGCTGATTAATTTTGTAAGAAAATTATATTCTGCAGAATTGATACCTTCCGAGAAACCTTGTGTTGTTCTTTTTCTCCTTTTTTCCCTGTACACTGAATCAATAAAAGTTTAAAAATGCTGATAATTACCTCACATAAAAGCATGCCATGTAAAATGAAATGGAATTTCTATTTATTGTAGTCTTTGACCAGCATGGAGTGTGCTTTCTCTTAAATTAGCTGTTCGGCAATAATACCTGGAAAATTATCTGATTATTATTATTTTTTTTAATAATGCTTCAATGTCATTCCCGTTGAGTTTCACTGAGCTGGTCCAAATGCAAGTATTAGCAGAGGCAAACGTAGATATTCCTGGTTGTCACTGATTATTCAGATGCATTTCAGATGGATTTCAGGACAGGTCACCACACAGAAAAGAACTATGGTTGCTTTGATGGACGATCTGTTGAAGGGGCGCAATAGGGACGTTCCTTGTGTTTCTGGATTCCATGATAGCTCTTGATACCATCCATCAGGGTTATCCTCTTAGATCAGTTTCCTGCGATGCTCGTGCGAGTGGGGCCACGAGCCCCCATGACGCTCGCGCGAGTGGGGCTCTGCACACGCACACACACCAGCCAGCCACTCACATGGCCTGGTTACGAATAGGCTGTGGCCCTGTATTTGGAATGCAGAATATTATGCTGTATTCCAAATTTTTCAATACTTGTATGAAGCCATTGGGAGAAATCTTCAAACAGTGTGAAACTGGGTAACCATGGTAGAGAGGCTGCGAAGAAAATTACAGGCGTGTGGCTGCTTTTCCCCCTTCCTTTTTGAGCCCTGACCCCAGTGTCAGAATTGGTTAACTTAACCATGAAGCAGCTGGAGATACGTGTATTTTTGAAGCTTAACGGCAGCAACAACAGAAACCAGACAAATAAAAGAAAGTTTCTTCACAGAGATGAAAGGATCCAGAAGAAAAAGAAGAGTCACAGCTGTTGTGGTCCGCCAGCGGCCTGCGGAGCTGGCAGCAGAGTCGGAGAGCGAGGAGTCTGGGAAGGAACAGCTGACAGCAGCGAGGCAGAGGAACAGAGAGAGCCTGTTCCCAATGCGCGCATGCGCAGAGCTGCCAGAAGGCAAGAACAGTTAAGGAAGAAAAGGTCTACTCGGGAGTAAGGCTTGGAGATGATTGGCCCCTCCCATAGAATATAAAAGAGGAGCAAACGGAAGTGAGCATTGCAGGAAGCAACTTGGTTCATTTCTGCTCGGTGTAACTCAGCAGCTGTTTTGACTCTGTGCTCTGTTTAGCCTTGCAAAGCTACTTGCCAATTAGGTCTTTGGCAGCATGTCAAGAGAGATAAAGGTGGGTACTTATCAGCCTTCTCCCGAAAGACTGTGGCAGACTTCTGTCGGACTAATTAAAACTGTTTGGGACTTATTACGGCTGTGAATCAACATAATTCACAGCCGTTGAAATAAAAAGAGTTTTTTGGGGGACTACGTTTGTGATTTATGCTTTATCAGGAAGCCTAGGTCAGAACAACAGCAAAGTCAAACAGAACATTGGGAAGGTGCCAGTGCTTTACCTTAATAAAGGAGACAACAACAATGGAAGAAATTCCAGAGAGACAGGATTTAAAGACAGAACATGGTCTTAAGGGTAGTAGAATACTAGCAATGATAATAGAGAGTAGATAATAGGCACCAGGGTAGAAAGTGGGAGACTGGAAGTTCTAGTCCTACATTAGCCATGAAACCCAGGGGAATGATTTTGGGCCAATCACTCACTCTCAGCCCAATTCACCTCACAGGATTGTTGTAGGGAAAACGGGAGGAGGAGGAAGTGTTGAATATGTTCACCACCTTCAGTTGTTTTTAATAATAATAAAGGCGGGATACAAATAGAAATAAATAAATAGGACACTAATAGTAGAAATAGTGTAATATAGCATTGAAGTACAAGCAATAGTAGAGTGCAGTAGAATAATAGTTGAATATAGTATAGAGAACATTGTATATCAATAGTAAGAAATACAGAATATAGAATAAAACAATAGACATTGAAAGAATTCACACATATATGTTTGTATACTTCACTTTTGCAACTTGGATATTTTTCCAAAATAAAACAACTTCCCAACTTGTAAACAACTTGTAGGGTGGTATAAAAATCCAACTGTCCAGAATACAAGTGCTTTTGAGGGATCTCTTGTGCTTCAGTCAATCAAATTCAATATAGTTTAAAAAGAACGTGTGATAGTTCCAACTTTACATGGATGATACCCAGATATTTTTGTTTTGTCCATCTTCTTCCAGTGGGTCAGCCTTCATAGTTACCTTCTGCTTGGCCTGACTGTGGTCAGGATGAGGTATAATAGTTCCAAGCTGAATTCAGGCAGGTCAGAGGACTTTGACTGAAGATAGTAGTATCCAATTGGAGGGAGAGTTACCAGCTCTAGATAGGATCGCCCTCCGTCTGAAAGAGCAGATTCACCTCTTGGGGGCGTTTCTCAATTTCACATTATCTCTGAATGTTCCGAAGGATGAGCGACATCTTCTTTTAGCTGAATTACATTCCCCTTTCCTGAATAGGAAATGATTCATACAATTGCTTTCTAAAAAGATTATTGTAGTCCACTTTCTGTGAGGATGTCACTGAGGGAAACCAGAACACTGCAATGGGTCCAGAATGCTGTGGTCAGGTTTCTGATGGGTGTTCCTTGTGATACTTATTCTGGCTCAGCTGCACTGGTTTCACAATTTTTGAAGGCCAAATTTTAATTGATTTAATGCAGAGATTCCTTTATGGCTTGTGTCTTGTGTACCTAATGGAATGGTTTCCACATTATATCCCAAAGGAAAGACTCCATGAGTCCTTTACGATGTTATTACTGGTGCCACAAGAAAAGGAGATTAAAAACACCTGGCAACACTATCACTGTGAAATTCCCTACCCTGTGTAGTGTAGACATCACCTTCCCAGGGTGATTTTAAGACATAATCTATGTTATTGAGCAAGCATTCCTCGAAACTTGCATTGTTTAAGATTTATGAAGAATAGATATTTTGGAGTTCTCCATATGTTTTTCACTGCAATTAAGTAATGTTCTCTTGTTTTATCTGATATGATGAATTGGCGTTTGTTATGTTCAGTGTTTTTCAATATTCAATGGAAGGAGACATCACACGAGTGACATCCCATGTGGTATAAATTCAACACTCAATCAATAAGCAAATCAGTGTTCCTTCTTTTGCCATCTTCTGTATTAAATGTTCAGGGATCTTCAAGGATCATTTACCAATGAAGCAAATCATATGAAGATACAAACACTTGCAAGTAATCCATTGTTTAGTTATTAAGTTATTTAGCTATTAAGGAGAAAGAAAAGAATCAATGGTGAACTGAACTTTGCTTGGTTTTGAACTGGCTACGAATTTGTGCTTAAAGTGGAATGCTATCGCATTTGAGCTAAGCATCAGGGGTGGGATTCAGCCGGTTCAGACCGGTTCGGGCGAACCGGATGCTAATTTTACATCTGGTTCGCTGAATCGGTAGTTGCAAGGACTGGCTGGCCCCTCCCACCCCGCCCCTCCCCTCCCCAGAGTCTCCACGTGGCCCATTTTGGATGCCAGGTAAGTGCAGGGCCTGTGCGGAGGCTTTGGGAGAACAAAAAACAGGCCTCCCAGAAGTTCCGGAAGTCCGAAAATGGGCCCGTTTCCGGCCTCCGGAGCCCAGAGGAAGCCGTTTTCGCCCTCCCGGAGGCTCGAGGAAAGCCTCCGGAGCCTGGGGAGGGCAAAAACGCCCCCNCCCCCCCCACCGTGGTGCAGCAGGGGGAGGAGGCCCCACCCACCATCACCACGCCCCCCCAGCAACTGGACAGAGAACCGGTTGCTAACATTTTTGAATCCCACCCCTGCTAAGCATTCATATGACATTATGTTTTCAATCTTGTTATTTTGCTTCATTCAGCACTGATAAATCAACTCATGTCCAAGCCATTCTCAAAATATCTTAAATTTATTAAGCAGCTTAAAACTTACAATGTGACCAATGATGGGCAGCTTGCGTATAAATCTGAAGAACCATTTTTTAAATCGTGACGTTAAACCTAAGGGAAAAGAAAAACAGTAAGATTTTTTTAAGGAAAAATTATCCAAAAACAGCTCTGAGACACACAACACACACATTTACAAAACATGTAAAACTTTCACAGAAAAGGTAGAAAGGCAGATTTGTAGGTATCTACAAATCAGGCTTACATTTTAAATCTTTTGTGGATACTATTGAATTAGATTGACAAGAGCAGACAAGAATATTCCACTATCGTGTAAATGTCTATGGAGATTCTCAGTCATCCAGGTCATGGTTGTCCCAAAGGTGCTTTTTTAAGAAGCAACTGGATTTTCTTTGTTTTTGCTTCAAGACATTTCACTTCTCATCCAAGAAGCTTCTTGGATGAGAAGTGAAACGTCTTCAAAGAAAAGGGGCGTTGGTCCTTACCTGATACGCCCTTTTTCCGAGAATCGAAGGAAGAGTCCAGGATGGGTTATTCTATCCCCATAGCTCTATGGACTGGATTGAATTTTCTGAGGATCCGCCTCCCTGGTGACGTTCCTCAGTCGTTACAAGTCCGAAGCGAATGGCGCAACATCCAACAGAATCTACACGACAGTGTCAGCAATGTCCCGAGAAACCTGCAGAAAGACGAAAACACCAAATCCCCCCGGCGGCTGGCCAAGGAACCAGACCTGAGGGTGGGACTGGACTCTTCCTTCAATTCTCGGAAAAAGGGCGTATCAGGTAAGGACCAACGCCTCTTTTCCGTCACATCGAAGGAAGAGTCCAGGATGGGACATACCAAAGGTCATGAGTCCAGTAGGGCGGGCAACCATCAATCACGGATCCTCAGTTCCTCATGTACCCGCTGCAGCACCCACCGGCCGAACGCTGCGTTGGCCGATGCAAAAGCGTCGATTTGGTAGTGCCGCACGAAGGGAGAAACCGATGTCCAGGTCGCCGCCCGGCAGATCTCCTCAACCATTGCCTGCGTAGACCAGGCAGCCGTGGTGGCTGCACTCCTGGTTGAGTGCGCAGTCACACCATGAGGCACAGGAAGAGATTGCGACTGGTACGCCGAGGTGATACAGGCCCGCAGCCACCTGCCGACCATGGAAGATGACACTTTGAGGCCAAGCGACGACGGGCGAAAGGACACGAACAAGGCCTCCGTCTTCCGGTGAGGGGCGGTTCTGCGGATGTAGATGCAAAGCGCCCTCCGAACGTCCAGCGTATGCCACCGGATCTCCAACTCGTGGCGAGGGTCCGGACAGAAGTTGGGCAAAATCAACTCCTGAGAGCAATGGAAGATAGAGTTGACCTTGGGCAGGAACACCGGATCCAACCGCAGAACCACCCTGTCCGTATGGAAGACGCAAAGGTCCTTGCATGTCGACAATGCCGCCAGCTCCGATATCCATCACGCCGATGTAATGGCCACCAAAAATGCCACCTTCCATGACAACAGTCGTAGGCAAACCTCCCGTAAGGGTTCAACGGAGGCTTGGTGAGGGCCTGCAACACCACTGTCAAATCCCAGGTGGGATAGCAGTGAATGGGCGGAGGTAATAGATTAGAGGCCCCGCGCAGAAAAAGACAGACCCACGGATGATGGGCCAGGGAAGGCCGGTCCCCTGAGTCCCAAACGGAAGCCAAAGCAGCGACCTGGCTGCGCAAAGTGCTGGGAGAAAGGCCCTTGATGAGGCCGTCCTGAAGGAAGTCTAGGACCTGTTCAACTGCCAACCCCCAAGGGTCCAAACGGCGCTCACCGCACCAAGCACAGAAGGTCCGCCAGTTCGCCTCGTAAATATGAGTGGTGGAAGGCCGCCGTGCCGCCTGCATCGTTTGGATGACCTCAGTCGAGAACCGTTCCCGGGCTAGGAGGCCCCGCTCAACCTCCAGACGGCTAGCTGAAACCACTGGGGGTCTGGATGGTAAACGGAACCCTGGCTGAGGGACACTCGACTCGACGGGATCTTCCAGGGCGGCGCGATGGAGAGGCCGACTAGGTCGGCAAACCATGGGCACCTGGGCCAGTGGGGAGCCACCAACAGCAAGTCTGCCAGTTCCTGCAGCACTTTCCGGATTACAGCCGAAATCAGGGGCAAGAGAGGGAAGGCGTAAAGGAGACCCCGGGGCCAGGGGCTCCTGAGAGCGTCCACCCCTCCACCCCCCGGGACGGGAACCTGCAAAAATAACAGGGAAGTTGGGCGTTGTCCAGGGAGGCAAATAGGTCCACCAGAGGCCGGCCGAACGTCCGTTACAGGTCCTCGAACAGATCGGGCGCCAACCTCCATTCCGAGTGGTCCACCTGGGCCCGACTCAGCCAGTCCGCTGTCACGTTGGAGGAGCCCGCAATGTGCTCCGCCTTCAACGATAGCAAGTGATCCTCCGCCCACCGGCACAAGGTGTCCAACTTCCGCATGAATGGGCCAGAACGCGTCCCCCCCGACGGTTGACGTGGGCCTTCGTCACGACATTGTCCGTCAAGAGAAGGACATGGTGACCCCGCAACTCCCCCTGAAAGGACAGGAGGGCCAACCGGGCCGCCCGGAGCTCCAGCCAGTTTATGTTGTGCCGGAGTTCAAACAGAGACCACCTGTCCTGCGCGACCCAGGACGCGAAATGTGCCCCCCAGCCGAACAGGCTGGTGTCTGATGTCATCAACAGCCTCACTGGGTCGCAGAAATAACAGCCCTTCTCGATGGCTCCCGATACCCACCAGCCGAAGGACCTCAGTACTTCTGTAGGCAGTTGGATCCTGGTGAGCGATGCGCTGCAACCAGCCCGCTGATGAGGGAGCAGCAGCCATTGGCATGGAAACGGGCCCAGGGAATGATGTCCAGGCAGGAAATCATTTTCCCTAGGATCTACGACAGGTGCACAATTGGCGCCTCCCTGTCCATGCGCAATTGAGCCACCAAGGACCGGATGCTGTCCTGTCGCTCCTGGGAAAGGAAAACCTGACCTGAGACCGTGTCAATCAATGCCCCCAGGTGGACTAACCTTGTAGTAGGAATCAGGTGACACTTGGAGAGGTTTACGGAGAAACCGTGGTCTCTGAGGGCCTGGATAGTCGAGGCCAGATCTCGTTCCGCTAATAGTCGGGAGGAAGCCTGGATCAGGAGGTCATCCAGATAACACTGGATCCTGATGGGGATCGACCGGAGAGACGCTGCGAGCGCTGCCATAATCTTAGTAAAAGTCCTCGGGGCCGAAGCCAGCCCAAAGGGAAGCGCCGCGTATTGATAATGGCTCCCGGTGTAATAAAATCTCAAATAACGTCGGTGGCAAGGACGAATAGGGACATGGAGGTAGGCCTCCGTGAGGTCAACCGACGTTAAGAAGTCCCCCTTCCTAATCCCAGCCAAGATGGAATGGAGGGAGTTCATCTTAAACCTTCGGTAAACCAAATAATGGTTTAGTCCCTTGAGATTCAAAATTGCTCTCCACACACATACACACACACCCCGAGGACTTGGGCACTAGAAACAAAATTGAATAGAAGACCTGACCCTGCTGGTCCGATAGTACCGGCTGAATGGCCTGAATGTCCAGCAAATGCTGGATCGCCGATGCCATAAGCCCCCGGCGCACCGGGTCTCCAGAAATAGGGCAGCAAAGGAAGAAACTCGGGGGAGGGGAAAGAAATTCCAGGGAGAGCCCTGATCGAATGGTCTCCCTGACCCAGGCATCAGAAGTCGTCTCCTCCCAACGATCAGCAAAAGAACCAAGCCTCCCCCCAATGGGAGAATCAGAGTCCAGGCCAAAGGAGTCCTGACTACTTTTGTCGTCTGAAGGGCTTGCCACCGCTACCTCTGCCCTGTCGCCTGAATTGGTGCTGCAGCCTGCCTCTGCTGAAAAAGGCCGGGCGGTCTGGCTGAAAGTCAGTTCTGGGGGAAAAGGGCCTAAACTGCCGGGAGGAGCTCGCCCCAGCTCCCCCCTGCCTGTAGGAGGGCCGTCTAGAATAGGGGAAAGGGCGGAAGGAAGAACGCCTGGATTGGGAGGGAAGAACCTTCCTCTTGTCCCTAGTCTCTATGAGGAAGGGCTCCAGGGCGCTGCCAAACAGATTCCCCCGTCAAATGGACCAGAGGCAAGCTTCCAGCGGTTTTTGTTATCCATACGCCAATGGCGCAGCCAGAGCAGCCGCCGCGCCGTGACAGATGACGTTATGGACCTGGCCGAGAATTTGGCCACTGCTAAGGTGGCATCCGCTGTAAACGCAGCTGCGGCAATAATCTTTGAGAGGTCCTGATGACTATGGACATCCTCCAAAGGGAGCCTGTCCTGCAGCTGGTGAAGCCACCTCAAGGACACCCTACTAAAAAATGAAGCCGTGGTAGAGGCCCGAATAGCCCACGCATCGGCCTGATGAGCCCTGCGGAGGGCCATCTCCTCCCATCGCTCATCCACTTTCAGTGCATTGTCCGCATCAGGTGGCAAGACGGAAGTCGACGTCAGGGAGGCGACGGGAGCATCAACTGCTGGCAACTAAAGGAGCTGGAGAAGGTTCGGTTCCGCCACGAAACAGGTATTTTCCGGACCGCTAGGCCTCTGCGAACTGGCAGGCGATGCCCACTGGCGACATATAATGTCCAGGAACATGGGAGGTATTGGAACCGCATCCAGCGTGACCTCCTGCTCAGAAAAAAGGAAATCTACCTGCACCCCAGAGCCCTGGGGCAGAAGCAGGTCATTAGCATCCGAACCTATATTGGCAGTGGCCCCAGCTTTAGCCAAAAGTTGAGGAAATAGGGCCGGGTCAAACAAGCCCTTAAAGGAAGGCTTGCGCGGTGGTTCCAGATCCAAGTCCGAATAAAACTCCTCCTCCCCCTGCAGCTCACCCTCCGAATAGGAAGCCAGACTGGCATCTGAATAATCAGCCATATAGGCCCCCTGAGAAGCATAATATCCAACCGCTTCAGCTGACTGAGTCTGGGGCACCCCCGGTAGAGTGGCAGGAGCAATACCGGGTGGGTTCTGATGTAGGTGGGCCTCAATACCCTCCTTGATGGCTGAAGCCAGCCACGCCTTTACAGAAGGAGAGATGTCCAGGCCAGATTGCTCCTCTTGTCGGAGGCCTGCTGCAGTGGAGGTAAAGGTTGCGGCAGGAGCACCACGGGAACAAGCGGAAACTGTGGAAGTCTCCAGAAGAGGACCCTCCACGGCCGCAGTGGAAAGCACCTCCCCCTGATTCTCCACGCCACCTTCCATGACCTGAGCAGAATGAGGGGAGGGTAACACTGTAGGAATGATCTGACGGGCCTCAGTAGAAACGAGGCTGCCAGACGGCTCCGCAGGCACCTGCATCTGCACTTGCCGATGACCAGAATATCGCTCTGAGGCCTCCTCGGCCCTGGCAAACTCCCTGTCCAACGCCTTATGGCGTTTGCGCGCTGCCTCCAAATCAGCTTTTGAACCTCTACGATGGCTGGAGGTTGACTTTTTTAACTTTTCAGCAGCCGCCAGGCTGGCAGGCCTAGTCAGAGTGGAAACCCTGGCTGAGGCAGCCAAAGAAGGGGGAGACCAAGTCCCCTTAGGCTGGGAAGGCAAGGCGATCTCCCTGTCCATCCTGAATAATCAGAAATGAGACATATTAATAAACCCCAACTGCCCTGCCAACGCACAAAATGGCAGGCAACCCAAGCCCCACAGGCCAAAGGCCTGGAGAACAAGGCTAAAGGGAGTCAAACCTGGTATAGCTGGTAAGGTCTCAAGAACCAAGCAGGCTTACGCTCCAACAGCTGCTGCTATGAAAATGGAGCAAGGAGAAGCCGCAAAGTGGGGCCCCTTCTCCAGGTAGCTGGTGCTCAATCCAACAGGGCCGGAACAGCCAGCAGCAGCAGGCTGAAGGTGGAGGAGGGGTACTGCACAGACAGAGATTCCGCCCCCCTTGGAGTACTGTGGGGTGACCGAGGGTGAACCCCAAACAGCATCCGGGCCTGGCTCCCCAAATGCTCCTCCGACGATGTCAGCAAGTCAAGAGGCTTTCAAAACGGAAAACAAAATGGCGGCCGCGAGGAGGGAGCACAAAATGGCGGTTTGCGCCAAAAATAAACTGCCCATGCAAACAGAGGCGCAAAATGGCACTTCGCGCCTAAAGCACTAACAGTGCTAAAAAAGGGGAGCCAGAGTTCAAATAAAAATAAAACAGAGCCTCAGAATGAGCTCAATCAGCTGTAGTTCGGGCAATCAGCTGTAGAGCGGCTTGCAAGGAACAGCCTCCAGGCTTGGAGCAGGGATCGGCAGAATAATAGAGAAATGGTGCGAATCGCAACTGCCACCACCGCTAGCCAGCTGGAGAGCTATGCGGGCACCGGCACCGATTGAAAGTCTCCAGAAATCCAAACGCTCTGCTCCCCGCCACTCCCTTCAGCAACAACAAAACGCCGATCAAAACAAACGGCTGCTCAGGTGCCCGAAGGCAGCGCGAGCCGAATACTCACCAGCACCAGAAGACTCTCAAGGCACAAACAAATAGTCGTCCAGGAAAATAGGAAAAATAAAAAAGGTAACTAGGAAAAGTCCAGGATGGGTAGAAAAAAAGGAGAAAGATAAAGAGAAAAAAAAATCCTTAAGCTCAGGAGCCAAGGAAAAAACCATCCAAGAGCTGAGGACTGGATTGAACGACTGAGGAACGTCACCAGGGAGGTGGATCCTCAGAAAATTCAATCCAGTCCATAGAGCTATGGGGATAGAATAACCCATCCTGGACTCTTCCTTCGATGTGAGGGAAAAACAAGAAAGTCCAGTTGCCTCTTTAGGACCATCATGTAAACTGATGTACAGGTAGTCCTCTACTTATAACCATTTGTTTGGCAACCATTCAAAGTTATTGAAAAAATTGACTTATGACCAGTCCTCACACTTATGACTGTCGCAGCCTTCCCACAGTCATGGATCAAAATTCAAGTGCTTGGAAACTTCCATTTATTTTCGTCTGTTACAGCACCCTTATGTGTGGCCTTTCCAGCTGGCTTCCGATAAGCAAAGCCAGATTCACTTAATGACATGATTCATTTAACAAATGCCGTGACCCACTTAACAATAGAAAACAAGGATGTTAAATCATGTGGGACTCACTTATCAAGCCACCTTGCTTAGCAATGGAAGCAATCTGGTCCCAATTATGGTCATAGTTTGAGGACTGCCTATAGTACATCCTGTAAGTCTACAAACCCTATCGTTTTTCAAAATAAAAAGCATTTTTTTAAAAAAGATTCTCCAAGAAAATGATACAAGTTTAGGAGTCTCCAAATTTCCATGGCTTAGCCATGAGACTGAAATAGTTTTAAGATGATTTCAAGGGAGCTGAAGGCAATTAATGGAATCTGCCACTTATGCTGAAGAACTACGTTGCTAAGTGCAAAACTTCTTTTTAACTTAAAACAATCAGGTTGGGGCCACTTTCTGATCCTTTTTAATATGTAGCTCCACCATAGCAATAGCAATAGCACTTAGACTTATATACCGCTTCACAGTGCTTTACAGCCCTCTCTAAGCGGTTTACAGAGTTAGCATATTGCCCCCAACAATCTGGGTCCTCATTTTACCCACCTCAGAAGGATGGAAGGCTGAGTCAACCTTGAGCCGGTGAGATTTGAACCGCCGAACTGCAGCTAGCAGTCAGCTGAAGTAGCCTGCAGTGCTGCACTCTAACCACTGCGCCACCTCGGCTCTATAACCTCTTGGAGAAGAGGGAAAGTAACGGAAGACTTCATGTGTTCACACACGTACGTTTGCATTTACATTTATCTATCCTGCACAACTCAATTTACAAAAGGAATTCTTTGAAGACTTTCAAATTCCAATTAACAGAAAGAAACTACACAGCAATGGAACAATTAACCCAATTTAACATTTTTTTAAAAAACAACAACAACAACTGAACATTAGCCACAAAAATAATGAACCAGAGCAGGTAGGGAAAATTATTTTCTATAAAATATGACAGCAAAACCAATACACATCCATCCAGATTCTAAATTAATAGGTTTGTTTGCTAAATACTCCCAAAGTACTGCAAATAAGTCCATGATTTAATTTTTGTGAGCAACAAGCTCACTGTTCTCTCTTGAGCAATGTTTATTGTGCACTATCAAGCCAGTGTCAACTCTTTAGCAATCTCACAGATGGATTTTTCTCTCTGAGGTTCTGTATCTAAGATCTGTATCTGATATTTCAGATCTTCTGATGGTACAGTTGCTGACACTTTCACTGAGTCCATCCATCTTGTTGTTGGTCATCCTCTTCTTTTTCTTTCCACCTTTCCCAGCATTTAAAGCCTTCTCCAGAGAGGTAGGTCGTCACAAAATGTGCCCAAGATAAGGTAACTTGAGCCTCCTCATTTGTGCCCCCAGTGAGAACTCTGGATTGATCTGTTCAATGATCCATTTATTTCCTTGGCTCTCCAGTGTTCTCAGAAGTCTTCTCCAACATCGAAGTTCAAAAGGCTCAATATTCTTTCTATGCGGCTTCTTCAAACGTTCACTTCCATAGAGTGCCGGAGAGACTACCATGCAGTCGTGAAATCCAATTTTTTTTACTACCGGTTCTGTGGGCGTGGCTTGGTGGGCGTGGTGTGGCTTGGTGGGTGTGGCAGGGGAAGGATACTGCAAAATCCCCATTCCCTCCCCACTCCTGGGGAAGGATATTGCAAAATCTCAATTTCCACCCCACTCTGGGGCCAGCCAGAGGTGGTATTTACCGGTTCTCCAAACTACTCAAAATTTCCGCTACCGGTTCTCCGAACTACTCAAAATTTCCGCTACCAGTTCTCCAGAACCTGTCAGAACCTGCTGGATTTCACCCCTGCTACCATGGCTTACCCTGTTCTGATATTTGTAGACACAGACACATCACATGACCGTAACATTTTTTCCAAGGTTTTCTTGGCTACTCTACCTAATCCTAGTCTGCAGGATATTTCTTGACTATTGTTTCTTTGTCATTGATGGTTGGTCCTAAAATACAGAAGCTATCTATCACTTCAGTATCTTCATTATGACCTGACCGATTCAAGGTTGATTCAGCCTTCCATCCTTCCAAGGTCGGTCAAATGAGGACCCAGATTGTTGGGGACAATATGCTGACTTTGTAAGCTGCTTAGAGGGGGATGTAAAGCACTATGAAACAGTATATATGTCTAAGTGCTATTGCTATTATCAATTAAGGTTGACTGTTATAAATAAACACTGACTGACAAAACAGTCCAATTTTTTCACTATGCACTTTATCCTTTATTACTAGATGTTGTAGATGCTTTGCATTTTCAGCTATAAGAGTTTGGTCATCAACATAGCACAGGTTATTGATGCTTATTCTTCTCATATCAAAACCACATTTCATCTTCTTCCAATCCAGTTTTCCTTAATATATATTCAACATATAGGTTGAATAAGTAAGGGGATGGTATACAGTCTTGTCTCACTCTTTTTATGTGTGTGTCTATCTCATGAAGACAATGAGATGAACTTGGATTCCTACTTTTCTATGGACATTTTACAGCTGACCCACTTGAAGGTCTTTCTATAATCACTGAAGCATATAGTGACTTATTTTTGATATTCTTTGGCTTTCTCAATTATCCAGCATGCATCAGAAACAAAGTCTCATGTTCCTCAGCCTTTTCTAAAGCTAGCTTGAACATCTGGCATCTCTTTTTTCATGTATGTTGGATGATTCCAAATATCATTTTGCCAGAATGTGAAATTATGGATATTGTATGGTAGCTTGCATATTCTGTTTAAGTGCGTGTATGTGTGTATGTATTTGAATGCCAATTAAAGTTTCCCAATCTCTTATCCCCTGTATCATTCCATAGATTTGTTGGCACAGCTTGGTTAGAGAACCTTGACTGATTCCGTGATCTTTGAATCTGTGCATAGTTGACTTTTAGAATGCCAATTTGAGGTTGCAACCTCCTGAGTTCAGAGAGATTTTTTTAAAGACCTTCCTTGATTATTTTTGTCTGTTTCTATCCTCAGTGCCTTTACAGATGTTGTTGTAATACAGCTTCTTGCCTTTTCCAATAGCTCTCTGAAGCTCTTTTAAGTTCCTTCCGAAGAATGTTGTCTTTCTGGGTTTTAGTTACTTTTCTCTTCTTGACAATCTTCATAGTTTGGTGTGACATCCAGTTTGCTTTCTTCTGTCTCTTCATCTTTGGCAGTCTCTTTCAAAATTCATCCTTAACCATTTCTTTTAAGTTCATTCAACAGTTCACCACTTTCTCTATCAATGAGATTCGGGACTTCCTGATGTTCTCCTTGAAAATGGTGGATACATGCTCAACATCGTATTGTGGAAACTTACTTTCTTTTTCTTCTTTGGCTTAATTTTGATCTTGCACATGAAGAGTTCGTTATCTTTTCCACAATTAACACCTGGTCATGTCTTTGATGCTATATTTGAGTTCCTTCACCTCATTTTATAAGTAATATAATCAATAGGTCAAGATATTTATGCACCTCAAAGAATTCCACAAATAATTAATATTTAAAGTTATGTCATATATAAATGGGAATTAACACAGCTAATTTTTCTCATTGAATGATACACAATATATTGTCCTTATGTACACTGTTGATGTTAAAGTAAGCATATTTAATCAGTACATTGCCTTAACATATAATTTTAAAATTTATATCAATGGTTGAAGATACCCAATATGAAGACTGATTTGAATGTTTGGTTCATGGCTTTGTTTCCCCAGAGTCATTGCGAAGAAAAGCTATAACCAGTGGACACAAGTCAATTTCAAGATGTTATTTATAAATATGGGTTATTTTCTCTAGCTATAGTTCAAATTAACTATGTTATAAGGTTTGCAGCAGATGAAAACTGCTGTTAATTGAAAAACCTAAATGAGAGACACACAACCTGAAAACATTTGAGCCTGAAAGTATCTCCAAATAGTCACTGAAGAATCATTTATAGTGTGAGAGGAGGAGAAAAAATAACAAATAGACAAAGAACAATCATTATACACACACACACACACAAATACACACACACAACACACCTATTGTATATAGTACCCAGAGTTGCACTGGTGAGATGGATGGCCACATAAATCAATAGGGAGAGAGGGAGGGCACACTAGTGGAAATAAGTCAGATGTTATTTATAAAGGTGGTTATTTTTACAAACTATAATTCAAACTGGCCACATTATAAGGTTGCAGCACATCAAAACTGCTGTTAATCGAAAAAGAGGCTTGAGGGAACCCAAAGCTCACCCTTACTTATTCTGTGCTTCACCTTATGGTCAAATACTAATAGTAAGTAAATTCATTTAAAAATGTCTGATGGAAATTTAAGTCTCATTTTCTTTCTACAACTTAATTTATCTGCTACAATACTTTCTAATTATCTATTTACAACAAGGGCTAGCAACTTATTATTTGAAACCGATCTGATCACACTTCAATCAAATATGGCATGTATATATGTGTGTAAACGTATGTCCAGGTGTTCCTCTCTCGCTATTTCATATCTTTTAATTCTGGGATTGAATTGCAATCAAGGAATTACTGGGGTGCAGAAACCATGCATGAAGATTAAAAACAGTACACTATTACGATACTCCAAAGCATTGCGAATTGTTAGATTCCTCACATGAAGGAGATGTGACCCTTACTTTCTGACTGGAAAAGAAACATGTGTATCTTCACAATCAGCAAGGTAGCCGCAGCTGTTGATGCGATGACCTGCCATGGCTCCATCCCAGAGCATTTTTCATTCACCACATTTCTTGCTTGGTTTAAGTATTGCAGGAAGATATGATGGTAGACAGTAAGAGTCTCCTGGAGAAGAGAGCAGACAAACCACAAAACAGAATGAAACCAAATGTCAATGAATAAACTTACATGTTCACTTTTTTTGACAACATTTTTATCTGACTTCCCTAGACAAGTTAAAAACAAAACAAAAGACTGCATAAAAACAGTAAGTGATCTGGTGAGAGTAACAATTTGTCCCAGACAAAAGGCACTTCAAACAAATGAAGCTCACATGGTGGTTATGCTGGGGAATTTCTGAGGAACTTAAATACCTTAAACACTTTGGTTCCAAACTATTAACTAAAACTTGTGTGGAGTCGGAATTGCAACAAAAGCCTGCAAAGCTTTAAGAATCTTTGTATCACATCCCTTTGAAAGAACTTTCATAATGGAAAACATGCTTTCTTTTGCCTTTATATAAAGCAAGGCCCTTAAGTTAAACTTAACTTGACAAAATAAGTTCAGTCTTCTGGTGTCAAAAATACAATTTATTGTTCAAACCCCAACTTTGAGAGAGCGCACTCCTTCTACTTCCCCACTTTTAACCTAATTTTCTCTCATTCAGTCTCATAATGATTTCTATTGATAAGAAGCCCATGTGACTTTGTCAAAGGTTTCTAGTGTCACCAAGTCAGAACTCAAAGCAGGTTTGCAGGTCTGGCTTAGGTATTACAGTACTGTGATCAGCATTAGTGTCATGCCCCCGTCGGAGCCTGAATCTGCGGAGGACGACGAGCCTGAGCTGGAGCCTACGGAGATCGAGGGGGTGGCTTCGTTGGCTTAGGAGGAATGTGGGGAGGAGCAGGCCGAGGCAGCCCAGGGCCACTCAGAATTGGGACAGCTTGTTAGCAGGGAGGAACGACAGGCGATGAGCAAGGACCGGCCCCTCCTAATCCCCGAGCACGGAGAGTGGAGAGAAGTCGGGAATAGCGCAGGCTGACACGATGACTCAGGAGGAGAGTGCCCCGCCCCTCTTCACAAGGCACACTTGGGGACTGAGATTTAAGGAGATGCTGTGGGGAGGGGCGTTTGTTGGGAACAAACGCTGAATTGGTAGAGTTTGGTGTGCTGGTACAGACATTTGGAGTTTGCAGGACTGCTTGCTTCTTCCTGACTTTGTGGACTCAGTGCCTTGTTCCTGACTACATGGACTCAGTACCTTGTTCCTTACTTTGTGGACTCATTGTTTGTTCCTTGTTTCGTGGACTCATTCTCCTGTTCTTGTTTTGCTGGACTGGGCACAGCCAGAGGCTGCTGTGTGTGTGTGTGTGTGCGCGCGCGCTTTGCTCTGGGACTTGCCAAGAATGTGGGAGCGTTTGGGAGGAAATTTGGAGCATTAAAAGGGAGTTTGAACTCTCAGCTGGCTGTGTGACCTTCGTGCCTTGTCCTGGGTCATCACAATTAGCAACTAACCAGGTATCTTATGCAAGTCAACATGAAAGCTTGTCTTCAATAATTCTTTCTTGCTATGTTGCTTCCTGAAGGACACAATGGCACGTAGTCTGAAGGCTCCATGCAATCCTCATGACAAATGGCCATTAACAGGTCTGTCCTCCTTCATGCACTGGTCAGGCTCCTTAAAGTGCTTGTCTATCGAGTATGACCAGAAAAAAAAAATGGAACTCTTAGCTACAGAATCCTCAAGTAAATACCTTAATACCATGTTTTTCAACCTTAGCAACTTTAAGACATGCGGACTTCAACTCCCAGAATTCTCCTGCCAACATATTGGAGCATTAGGAGCTGTAGTGGCACAGTGGTTAGAATGCAATATTGCAGGCTAACTCTGCCCGCAACCAGGAGTTCGATCCTGACCGGCTCAAGGTTGACTCGGCCTTCCATTTTTCTGAGATCGGAAAAAGATTCTTGGGGGTAATATGCTGACATTGTAAACCGCTTAGAGCAGGGATGTCAAACTCACGGCCCGCGGGCCAGATGCATCATGCGCTGGCCACTGCCACGCCCAGGTTAGCGAAGGGGGAAAAAGTCATGATACATCACGTGACAATGCCATGATGATGCAAGTTTGACACCATCCCTGGCTTAGAGAGTGCTGTAAAGCACTATGAAGCAATATATGTCTAAGTGCTATTTTATAATATTTGCCTTCATTCGTCTAAGTGCTATTGCTAGACTGGAATTATGGGAATTGCAGTCCACAGATCTTAAAGTTACTGAGGTTGAGAAACACTGCCTTAATAAATAGGAGTATAAAATCAAAAGCAGCTCACTGAAGCATCAGAAAATAGATGTATTTATCAAAGTGCCCTCTCTTCAAAGCAAAAGGTACAATAAAACTATCATGATAGAGATAAGCAAAAGTTGTACCATTCAGCTAAAGATAATTTTAAAAGTGACTATATATTTAAAAGTAATGCCTTCTTCAAGTTTAACTTACTTTCTGATAACTTCAAGGATCCTATATATCCATCCATGTAATTTTCTTGAGAATATGAAAGTGGTTTAACGTGTCTTTGTGTAGGATGTATTTGAGGGAACCAAACAGTCTTGGATTAGAGTTGAAACGAATAGGGAGATCGTATCAGCTCTCTTGGAAAGGACTTCAACTGGGGTGTTGCTACTTAAAAGGTGCCTTGGGTACCCATCAACCTAGCCTCTTTAGATATGAAAGATTTGCAAAGATTTCCAATTATGATTGCCAAGTAGAGGCACATTCACTACAAAGCAATTCCTTGCATCCGTTCTCCTTGAAAAGCTGGTATGAGGATTTCAAATCCTTGAATAATTCATCATACCTGCAAACAAGCTTTGAAAGCATCGGAGGGCATTAAATCATCAATTTTATTATGTTCCGGATTTAAGTGCTACCTGGCACAAGCCTCTGGAAAATACTAAATGCACTACAACTTTCCTCAACTGGGTACTTTCCAGACATATAGAAGTACAAGCCAACTTAGGTGAAAATGATAAATACGGAGCCTCAATACATTTGGAAGGCAGATAGTTGGAGACAGCTAGAAATACTTTTTTTTTGTGAGAATATAAGCAGGGTATCAAAAAGTGTAGTCTGTCACCAAAATGAGCATTAATCTAAACTAACCAGCTTTAATGTTCTTAGCAGAAAGTGGCTGCATCATTCCTTCAACTTTTTTTTACATTTAAAGCTGTATAAGAATGAACTTTTCCCATGGAAATATGCCTCCAGTTTTCATAAATGCTGTACACAATGACTTCAATCCAGATAACATCGATATGCAATGCAAGATGTTTTGGATGATGACCCTGAGATCCAACACAACAATTTAGTTTCTGACTTACTATCATTATACCCTGTAAGCAAAATGAAACCAATACTCTACTGCAAGAACTGTGCTAAAAGAAAATCATTTTTAAGATCATTTTAAGAACATTATGAGCTGCAATAAAAGCAGATCCATAATTTTCTATTTCAATAGCCTTTTATGATTACACGGTATTCCCCAAGCTTTGTCAATGAAGTCTATTTTATCCAGCTCTCAGGAAAGCTTTGCTCCAGAAACACACATTAGTGTTGCCGCATTCTACTCTTCAAACCTGTTCTACAACTTCCAGCTGACTTAAGCTCATTTTAGAGCAGGTCTTACCAAGGTGTGGTATTTTGCTTTAATTGGGATCTGCACAAGAAAATGCATAAACAAATTTTTCCAAATGCATGCTCTTCAAATATGTTGAACGAGGATTTGCGTCATTTCCACACAACATGGCCAGCACTTGAGAATGATAGGAACTGTAATACAATGCATCTAGAACAGGGGTGTCAAACTCAAGGGTGCTTAGATCTGGCCCGCAGGGCCGACCTGGAAACAGTGAAGGACCGGCCCACGGTGCCTCTGCCAGCGAAAACGGAGCTCGGGAGCCCGTTTTCGCTGGCAGAGTGCTCAGGCCGCCACAGGCGCCCCGACATGAGTGACGTCAAGCTGGCCACACTCACTCTGGCCACGCCCACCCCGGCTCCCCGAGGTCAAACACAACCCTGATGCGGCCCTCAATGGAATCGAGTTTGACAGCCCTGATCTAGAAGCAATCAAGAGTAGGATGGCTGTTCAGAGTTCTACTCCATGCAGCTTCAAGCTTAATCCATGTATTATGGATATTCCATGTCAACTATTAAATTTTAAACCTCTAGACTAGGAGTGTCCAACCTTGGCAACTTTAAGATTTGTAGACTTCAACTCCCAGAATTCGTCAGCTAGCAATTAAATTAGATGAGACAGTGGACAAGTATTTCTGATTAGGGAAAGGACTATTAATGTCAGTATTTATATTTACATTAACAAATGAGGCTTCATTCAATTTTGTTTTACTGATGTAGTGTTATCCATCGTATAATAATTCTAATTTAAACTTGCACGCCGACTGACTCTCAACAACTCTGAAATCCCATTTAGGAATTTGTTTAGTTGAATTGTTTAAAGTCACCTTGAGGCTTACAGCCCTCTTTATTCATTCTATTTATTTAATTCAATAACACATATTGCTTTTCCCATAGTCTCATGAGTTCCTAGATTTGTATCGCTTATTTTAAAGCTATGAAAAATATAATTTAAAACTCTTTTATCTTGATGAATCAAGACAATTAGGAAGAGAGAGCAAAAAGTGTGCTAAAGACTTGGTCTGTGGCACCTTAAAGGCAGAAACATCAGTCAATCAAAACCCTACACTGGCACTACCAATCAGTGGGCAAGACTAAATTAGACAGATTGACTTGATATTTGCTTGTTCTATTTAGACAATGGTCCAAATTACTTAAGGAAAAAGACACAATGCAGGAAGTCCTTGACTTACGACTACAATTGAGGCCAACATTTCTGTTGCTAAGCAAGGTAGTTGTTAAGTGAATTTTGCTCCATTTTACCACTTTTCTTACCACTTTTGTTAAGTGAATCACTGCAGTTGTTAAGTTATTAACACATTTGTTAAGTGAATTTAGCTTCCCTATGACTTTGCTAGTCAGAAGGTCTCAAAAGGGGATCACATGACCCCGGGACACTGAAACAGTCATAAATACATGTCAGTTGCCAATTGTCAACTGTCCAAATTTTGATCACAGCAATGTTCATAAGGGTGAAAACGGTCATAAGTCACTTTTTTCAGTGCCATTGTTAACTTTAAACGGTCACTAAATTAATGGTTATATCAGTGGTTCTCAACCTTTCTAATGCCGTGACACCCCCACGACCCCCCCCCGCCGCCGCTCCCTGCGCGGGATGAGGTGACAGGGGGCGTGGCACCCGGATGCTGCCATTTGGGTTCTTTTACCCTCTGCGCATGCGCAAAGCGTTCTGTGCATGCGCAGAGGGTAAAAGAACCCAAATGGCGGCGTCCGGGCGGGTGGGAGAAGTCTCCCACTTCCGTCGCTACCGGCTGTCCGGCGACCCGCAGGCATGGCCGAACCGGGAGCATTTCACCCCTGCAGTGACGGTGGCACCAAGATGGTGGGCTAGCGCGCGCGGCGACCCCTGTGAAATGGTCATTCGAACCCCAAAGGGGTCACGACCCACAGGTTGAGAACCACTGGGTTATATGTTGAGGACTACCTGTATCAAAACAAGCTGAAAGCAATAACATTCCTTTAGGGCTGTCTGGAACTATCTACAACCAACCGTGCCTTCATCCCTTGGCTTGTCCCCAAGCCATTCATTTTCTTGCCTTCCAAATTTGGCTTGAGTACATTTATATTTCTTTACATTTCTATCTTTTTCTAGCAACACCTGTAGACCAATCTGCTTTGTCTGCAGCAGTAAACAAACTTAATATCTTTGATGTTCCTTAAAAGGCAATTTCAACAGAATTACCAAGAAAGCCAACCGGTAAATCTGTCTGTTTTGTGCACAGGCACCTTTTATCTAAAAAAGCTTTTCTTTTTCCTTTTAGAGAGGTTCAAAGTCCCATCTGCTGCTTATTAGGCTGTTTACACAGATCTAATCAGTAAATCATGCTAAGGTCATACCTTCAACCAGATTACCTAAGATAGCAAATCTCTGACTTGCACTATGGCTCCATAATTAACCCCACATATATTATATTGCCAAATCTTTTTACAGCAATTTTGCACAATATAGAACAGATACAGAAAGGCAAGGATTCCATCTGCCCTGATTTAGCCTTCCAATCTGTCCTCTTGCACATTTTAACAAGCAATCATTCTAATACGACTATAGTCAACGTTGAACTGGATTCTACCTGTTAGATCTTATTTACCCTTCACCGAAAGAACAATACATTTTATTCATTAGTGCATCTTGGAGAATGGGTTTGTCTCAGCATGTAAAGAACTGAGCTATGCAATGACTTTAAGAAATGCAGCTTCAAGCTCCCATCTCTGCTATAGACTTAATAAGCTTGACTCACATGCATCACACCAAGCTATGTTGTCCATCCCGGTCTAGGCTGAGCCATCAGAAAGTTAACAAGTTGTAACTGGTTTAACCATAGGAATGTGATTAAAACAACTGGGAAGACAGGCACAATACTCAATCAAGCCTACAAGCTTCAGGAGAAATACAGGGATGGTGAGATTTTGCCTGGTAGCCCAGAGTACAGCATAAAGAGTTCAGAGATCCAGTGGTCCACAGAATCTAAACAAGAGTTGGAACTAAAAGAGGTGGGACTAGAAGGTGGACAGCCAATGGCACAGGTCTAGGAAAGTAGAATAAGACAATGGCAGAAAACTAGAGCGCATGTGTCAGATTACTATTCAAACAGGGAAGAATTTCACAAGCCACTTTGAGTCCAAGGGCAGAGGAACCATACAGGAACGCAGATCTAACACGAGAGTCTTTCCAAAGGAGACAAGGTCCTGACAGCTGTTCCACCTAAATGCAGGGTGTGATCCCATGAGACAAGATTATCCTTGCTTCCCAAGCAGCTAAGCAGATAGCTCTATCCTTCAAAGTTGCTAGTGCAGTTAGGTGCCCTGAGAACATCTGAACTCTCATTATCTGAATCTCAGATAGTGCCTACCTTCTACTTGTTGGATGAGTCCCTTTGGCCTGATTCAGAGGACACCATAACTCTGTCTGTCGGTCTATCTATCTACCTACCTATGTATTTATCTACCTACATAGCTACATACCTAACTACCTTCCTATTCTTGTCTTGTTGTGACCCAAAACATTAGACCCAACAAGCCACAGTTGAAAGATTGGGCTTAAATGTTGCAAAAAAAAAAAAAAGAGAGAGTGTATGACCTTTAATAAGATTCTATGCTTCACCTGGGAAATGGGACTAATATTCAATGACTGCTGAATGATCACTGGTAGAAAGTCCTAAAAGTAGCAGAAAAGTAGCAGAAATTCCAAAACTTGGTGCAAATGAAATATTTTTTTCTTCCAACATCCAAATACCAAATTTGGGAGTGTATCTTCTTTACAAATAACAATGACAGTTTGTGATTAAGAAGCGTAAGAGAAAATTCATGTTAGAGATGGGTAGCATGGCACCTCACAGCTATTGTGGATGAGAATGCAGAACACCTCAGCAACCCCCTATATCAGTGATGGCGAACCTTTTTTTGCTCGGGTGCCAAAAGGGCGCGTGCCCACACCCATAATGCAATGCCCTCCCCCCCATGCATGCGCGCACAACCCCCCCCTGCGCTGCCCCCCTGCACATGTGCGCAGGCCTCACTGAAGCCTCCAGACTTCCGGTAGGCCCGTTGGGCCGTTTTTCACCCTCCCCAGGCTTCAGGAAAGCATCAGGAGCCTGTGGATGGCAAAAAACGGGCGTTGGGTCCGTTTTTCGCCATCCCCAGGCTCCGGACGCTTTCCTGAAGCCTGGGAAGGATGAAAACTGCCACCCCCGCCCTCCGGAAGGCCAAAAATCAGCTGGTCAGCACGTACATGCGCGCTGGAGCTGACATAGGGCAAAGCCTCGCGTGCCCTCAGATATGGCTCCGTGTGCCACCTGTGGCACGCGTGCCATAGGTTCGCCATCACGGCCCTATATCTATTCCTCTCACCACTACAGTATACCTATCTTCAGTTTTTTATCATGCCATTTTAATTAATACAAAACTCTACCACAAAAAGAACTCAAACTTACATAACCAAAGTCAAAAACTGAATATCTGTTTAATGAATGATATCCAGTAGTTAAACCAAAGGATCTGCAAGTCAGAAAGAAGATAACAGAATTATGTATTTTAAGAACACAAATACATTTAGCAGATTTGAGGCAGTTATTAAGGTATATACTCTGGAGACTATCTTAAAAGTCCATTCTCTTCAAATGCTGATCCTTTTACTTTTTTTCATCTTCAAATTACCCGCTATACTCAACTTATTATCATAATTGAACCCAGAATTAGGATCATAAGTTACGCCAGTTGTTAAATGGGTCACCATGTGACATCTGATTTTACAGCCTTTTTTATGTCAGATGTTAGGCAAGCACCGTGGCTGGTTTATGCTGATTTCTGATAAAAATCACATATAGCATCATGTGACCGAGGACACTGCAAACAGCCAGTTGCGAGTGCCCAATAAGGCGGGTAGCCTGGCCTTTGGAATATCTAACATGGATTGTAAGTAGCCACAGAAGGAGGTGTGTAGAGATGGAGGTCATTTGGAGGTTGTGCGCAGCAAACTGCCTACCTCAGAAGGGCTCAAGTACCTATATGATCTCACCCAGTTCCCATGATTTTACCCCGTTCATATTGCCTGGATGAAGCAGGGCCCTATCTCTGGCTGGTACGTGATCTCATCTAGGTTGTATTAACAGGATGTAGGATGTCTTAAGGATTGGCAAGGAGAATTCACCAATGAAAATGCTGTTGCTCTTTGTTACCTTTTTCTGCTTGTAAAACTGTATATAAGCAATAAGCACTGCGAAGGCAGTCAGACATCTTAGCATCCTGCAATGACTGGTCTCTAACTCCATCAGAGGTGTCCATTGTAACTCTGAATGGTCGCTGAGCGATCGGTCTTAAGTTGAGGACTACCTGTATAACATAGCACCGTGATAGTGAACCTATGGCAGGATGTTATTTTTTATGTAGAGATTAAAAAGTCTCTCTACACCACGTGACTGACAGTTTATCCTCAAATTGAGAAACTGCTAAATGTAAATGAAGTCCTATTTTAGTTTGCTTCCTTACAACATACATTTCAAAAGTCTTGCTGCATCATTGAACTAGTCCCTCCAGACTCACAAGACTGGTCAAGTCTGCAGAAAAAGAATGTCAAAAATCTGTAATTCCAGAAACAAACCATACTGCGCATAGTCAGTCAAACAAACTAAAGCTAGACAGTTCTGTGAATTTTGTAAAATTCTTGGTCTAAAGCAGAGGCCATGGCCCCTTCATGACTTGTGGACTTCAACTCCCAGAATTCCTGAGCCAGCATGGAATTCTGGGAGTTGAAGTCCACAAAGTGATAAAAGGGCTGTCATTCCCCACCCCACTGCCTGAATAGTCTCTGCCTGCCCTACACATTTACAACAAACTCTAGTGAGAGAGAGAGCTTGAAGATATTCCCATTTAAAAAAATACATATCCAAAGTATCAATTGTATGCATGCACAAACTCTGCAAAAACACTAATTAGAGAGTAGACTCAGAAATGTTACTCATGCTCTTTTGAAGAATGTACAGTTGGGAAGAAGTTGGATCCTACGTGCTTTTATGATGTAAAGTACTGATACTACATTGTGGAAGGATTTCTATTGTTCTCGGTTAATAGCAATAGCAATAGCACTTAGACTTATATACCGCTTCATAGTGCTTTACAGCCCTCTCTAAGCGGTTCACAGAGTCAGCATATTGCCCCCAACAATCTGGGTCCTCATTTTACCCACCTCAGAAGGATGGAAGGCTGAGTCAACCTTGAGCCGGTGAGATTTGAACCGCCGAACTGCAGCTAGCAGTCAGCTGAAGTAGCCTGCAGTGCTGCACTCTAACCACTGCGCCACCTCTAATGCTGTGAAGAACATGTATTCCAATTATCATTCACATAAGTATATCACTGCAGAATTTTTTAGAAATCTGGACTGCATACACTAGATTATAAATTTAATTTCCTATTGATACATAAAGTGACTTCAGTGTTAAAGTGATTTCAATTGTAAAATGAGACATAAAAATGCATGTAAGACTATTAATATTACAGAGGGACAATACATTTTTCTATATTTTTCTTTTTAATCTCTTTTCTCTTTTTACATGAAACAGTAAACAATTAACACTCAAAAAAGTGTATCTTTGGTTCATATCCTGATGCTCATCATGCTTCACTACACTGTCCACATATATTTTGAAAGCTTTAATTATCATTGTGCTAACAGTTTAAGCTGTTTTTTAAAATGAAAAATCAGATTCATATGATGGCCAGTTACGCAGACGTTAACGAAAAACTGTCCCATATCATTTAATTTTTCAGCACTTTTAGAAACAAATTATCATGATGAGAAGCATAATTGTGCAACTGAAAGGCAACATTTACATAGCTAATTAGCAAAGTATATCACATTTTCTTTGGAGCAGCCTTATTCAGCCTGTGTGTCCTCTAAATGGCTTAGGCCAGCTTTACTGCCGAAGATGTTCAACAAGTATCAGGAGCACAACAGGATTGGGCAACACTTATATGTTTTGCTGTGCAACAGACTGCATTCCTGAAAGAATCTGGACATTCAATGGTACAACAATCAATTCACTTTCTTCAGCCTATTTCTGAGAACTGCTCTGCAGTTGCAGTGATGGTCACTTTCCTATACAGTACTATGGAGAATTTACCAACATCTTTCAGTTTTGTGTACCGTCAAGTGTTATTTGTTTGTTTGTTTGTTTATTTTATTTGCCGCTCATCTTGCTGCGAGGCGCCTTTGGGCAGTTTACAATACAATCTATTAATTGTTATACAGGTAATCTCCGGGTTACGAGCATTCCCTTAGCAAACGTTCGAAGTTACGTGATAAGCACCCCCTAGCGTTTACAAAGAAGTCCCAAAACTACGAATCTTGCAGCACCATGGCAGTTGTTCTCCCTTATGAACAACCGCAGAGGCTCTGCAACATTCGTCCTGCATGTTGCCGGCCAAAATGGAGCTTCTGAGGAGCGGATCAGTTTGGGCCTTCAGAGGCCTCGGCCGGCAACATGCCGGGCGAGGCCTCTGGAAGCCCGAACGGAGCTTCTGAGGGGCGGATCCACCCCTCAGAAACTCCATTTTGGCCGGCAACATGCCAGGCGAGGCCTACGAGGGGCGCACACGGCTGAGAGGAGACTGCTTGCTAGATCTTCACAAGGTAAGTGACCCGGCGCGGCAGGTTGGGAGGGCAAGCAATTGTGGGGAGCATGAGGTATTTCAGTGGGTCGGGTGGTCTTAGGCAGGTGGCCTGTTCCATCACTAGACCCCCATGGCCTTCCCCACCCTGAAATAGCTCATGTGCATTTAACGAGCCTCGCATTCAATTAGCGAATGCATGGTCGAAAGGAGGGAGTGATCCCATTCAAGGTACGGGATTCACTCCCACGAATCCTCGGGTTACGAATGGAATGGGCAGGCTCCGTTACATTCCTAACTCAAGGACTACCTGTACCTCTTTAATCACCAAGCTAACCCTGAATGCACATGCCAATTTGGTGGGAAAGTGCAACAAACCAAGCACACATCTCAAAACATATACTTCGATCCATCTATATCTAACCTATTCTTCGTCATGGATCTCGAGGAAGTTATACATGATTTCCTGATAGTTCCCCACAGAAGCACTAACAAGACCCAAAAGCTTAACCCAAATCTGTATTAAATACTAATATATCAGCTTCTCTCCAGGAACTCAAGTTAAACTGTATTCTCTGTATTCTATCAACACTAAGCATTTACAAGGCTTCCTCACTTGGAGAAACAGCAGTGTGGCATAAAACAGCTGTATACAAGTACTTCTCACTGGGATTTCAAAATGCTGATACAGGTAGTCTTCAATTTAACCACCACAATTGAGCCCAAAATTTATGTTGCTAAACGAGAGTTAAGTGAGTTTTGCAGCTTTTACGACCTTTCTTGCCACAGTTAAGTAAATCACTGCAATTGTTAAGTTAGTACCACGGTGGTTAAGTGAATCTGGCTTCCCCATTGACTTTGCTTGTCAAAGGGTCACAAAAGGTGATCACATGACCTCGGGACACTACAACCGTCGTAAATATGAACCAGTTGCCCAGTGTCCATATTTTGATCATGTGACCATGGGGATACTGCAACAGTCGTAAGTGTGAAATAGTCACTTTTTTCAATGTCATTGTAAGACATTACAATGTCTTTTTTGAAGAATACCTACCGTGTTTCCCCGAAAATAAGACCCTGTCTTATATTTTTTTGAACCCTGAAATAAGCGCTTGGCCTTACTCCCATGCACTCAAAAGCCCGATTGGGCTTATTATCAGGGGATGTCTTATTTTGGGGGAAACAGGGTATAATATGGGGAGAAAATCTAAGAATAAAGGAAGAAATAAGACACCTATATGAGACCAATTTCTGTAATGTTTTTCACATCACTATGGAAAAAGAAATATACCAAAAAAAAAACCAGCTCCACAATTATTAAGCTAGTCTGAACAGTTTTCTAACCATGTAAAGATCACTTCCGATACCATGTGAACCGATATTTTTTTCTAGGCAAATTAATCTAATGGTTGTAGGTATTATTCAGTATGCACTGGAAAAATATGCATCTCAATACAATTAGCCAAAACTGCCAAAGGTGCACAATAGTGTATTTGTAATTAGCATCCATTAGTTACGAAAGAACTTCTGAAATGAGAAGTCTGCTGCATTGAAAAATGTTCCACCCCATCGCCTTGGAATCTCCCCGTGATGTTCTTCTCAACTTTTCAACCAAACTTCTAGAGGGAGGGATGTCAATTACAGTACTGCAATTGTGTGCTGACATCACATTCACCACAACTTTTAACAAAAACGAATGTGTTTCAAGGATTTTTCTCCATCTCTCATTTAGTGGTTAGCGAAAGACCTCTGGTTTCTTGTTTCACAAGAGGTGAAACATGAAACAGGAAGCATCAGGTTGTTCTTCAGGCACAGCAAAAGCTGCATTATCTCAGGGTGGAGGAGGAGCACCTGTGTAAGTCCAATCATTTTAAACACAGAAATGAATCTGGACAACTTATTCCAGCATTGAGATTTTAGGTTATTAGTGGGACTCAATTCCATTCAGTTTATTACAGTCATAGACCAGAGACCAGAACAAATAATAACACTCAATAAATGTACAATTAAAAATTCTGGAATAAAATAATAAATAACAGATAAAATCTATCATAAAATCCAGTCCGTCAATTACACATGGTCTAACTATACTAAAATTTTACAATCCATAAACTGTGCGGCCCGTAGTCAGTTTAATACTAAAAGGGGAAGGAATAAGCAGTGCAAAGGGTTTGCCACATTTGTTGTATAAAATAGCTATGGTGGATTAGACACGTTTTTCTGACGAATCCCCAGTGCTGCTGTGCGGAATCTAGCCGCCTGTGCTGTAGTTACGGACTGTTGGTCCTTAAGCAGCCACTGGAGATAAGCAGTGTCGGAACGGCCAGGATGCTTAGCAATTATTGGAAGGATATGTTTTTTCCGTCTCTCTGTGTAAAAGGAACATCGAAGGAGTATGTGACCAACGGTCTCCACCTCTCCTGAGCCACAGCAACAGAGTCTTTCAGTCAATGGTATCTTTTTATACTAGCGGTACAGGATGGCCAATGGAAGCGCATGGCAACGTGCGAGCGAAAATGCTTTCCGATGGTTTGCCGACTCCAACTGGCTAAGATAGCTGGCAGGAGTAACAACATATCTAATGGCGTCCGGAGCCAGAAACAGCGGAGCTTTCTTTAAGTCCGTTTGCCTTTCAATGTTACTAAAGATTATTAGTGAATTTCCCTTGGGGAAACCTGGCTTTGAAAACATATACTGTTTAAGGACATAAATATAAAGAAAAAATACAGGTAGTCTTTGACTTACAACCACAATTGAGCCCAAAATTTCTGTTGCTAAGTGAGACAGTTGCTAAGTGAATTTTGCCTCAATTTATGACCGTTCTTGCTACAGTTGTTAATTGAATCACTGCAGCTGTTAAGTTAGTTACAGGTTGTTAAGTGAATCTGGCTTGTTGTTAAGTAACAAGTTGTTAAGTGAATCTGGCTTTCCCATAGACTTTGCTTGTGGAAAAAAAAATCACAAAAAGTGATCACATGACCCCGGGACACTGCAACCGTCATAAAGAGAAACCAGTTGCCCAGCATCCAAATTTTGATCACGCATCCATTGGGGATGCTGTCATGGTCGTTTAAGTGTGAAAAACAGTCACAAAAGTCACTTTTTTCAGTGACGTTGTTACTTTGAACAGTCACTCAATGAACCGTTGTAAGTCGAGGACCACTTGTAAAGTAAACTGCGGAGAGTAAGGCAAGGAGGGAAAACATTTTAGGATAGAAGAGAAATCCTGAGCTAGAGCCTGAACCATCAACCAAACCCAGAAGGATTGCGCTTAAAATCCCCATTTGATTTAGGAAAAGCAACAGGATTCCTTCCACACCCGGTCGCTATTTAGAATAGAATTCTTTATTGGCCAAGTGTGATTTGGACACACAAGGAATTTGTCTTTGGTGCATATGCTCTCAGTGTACATAAAGAAAAATAAAATACATTCATCAAGAATCATAAGATACAACACTTAGTCATAGGTTACTACAAGCAATCAAATCATACTAGGAAACTAAGTAAAACAATATAAATATAAAGATACAAACAACAAGGTTATAGTCATAAGTGGGAGGAGATAGGTAATAGGAAGGATGAGAAGAATAGTAATATAGTCTTAGTAAATAGTTTGACAGTGTTGTGGGAATTAGTTGTTTAGCAGAGTGATGGCATTCCGGGGAAAACTGTCCTTGTGTCTAATTGTTCTGGTGTGCAGAGCTCTATAGCGTCGTTTTTTATTTGACTCAGTTTATTTGACTCAGGAAGTAAAATAATAAAATAAGTAATAATAAAATATATAATAAAATAAAATAATAAAATAAAATAAGTCAAATAAACTCAGTTTATCTGACCCAAGAAGATCGACTGTTTTGCTTTGCATCCTTTTTTTCTCTCTTGCTTTTGGGGGGGGGGGAAGAGAGAGATCCGGGACCGATTAGGCGTTCGGTTCCTCGAACCCCACTAGCGATCCTCGCGTGTCGAACTGCAAGCTCCGCGCAAACCCCACGCAGTGCAAAAGTCCCGTCTCGGCATCGCCGCTCGCGGACGGCCAGCGTCGGACGGAGGAGACGAGATGAGACGAGACACCGGTTGAGAAGCCGGCCGGGAGGCTGAATTCTCCCGGGCAAGTTGCAAAAACGGGGCGCGGGGGCTTGCAGATCCCCACCCACCCCCCACCCCGGGCGGGCTCAAAGAATTGCAAAGTCGAGATCAAAGTCTGGGGCTTGCGGGGGGGGAGGAGAGGTGAGGACTCACCATGGCGCCCCGGAGTCCCCCCTTTCCTTCCGTGGCGTGGCCCGATCGATGGCGGCTCCCGTCCAAATCGTCGTCCCGGCCTGCCCGGCTCTCCCTTCCTCGCGGCCACCCAGCGAGAGCGCCTGGTCCCTGAGTGGAGGGGGGGGTGG
>QLTV01002671.1:1196826-1212161 GCA_003457575.1 Thermophis baileyi
TAATAATAATAATAATAATAATAATAATAATAATAATAATAATAATAATAATAATAATAATAATAAGCGACTTCCAGTCTTCTAGCCATCTAGCTTCCTTCGCTTTCCTAAGCTGAAATTATTCCTAGTGAAATAATTAAATTAGAAAGATAATAATAATAATAATAATAATAATAATAATAATAAGCGACTTCCAGTCTTCTAGCCATCTAGCTTCCTTCGCTTTCCTAAGCTGAAATTATTCCTAGTGAAATAATTAAATTAGAAAGAGTCTGGTAGCAGCTTTTCTAACTAACAAATTCTATTCTAAGTGTTTTGTTAGCTATGGCTCACTACACCAAATGCATATGAATGGTTAAACCAATGTTGACTTTAAAGGGGGAGTGAGGTACAGAGTAGAAAAAGGGGAGTTGTGCAGATGCATGTTAAGCAAATGACAGGACCTCATCAATCAACATGATTGTGATGGGTTATGAAGGAAGTTAGCACCCACCCCCTCCTAGAGGAATGAAATATTTTAGGAAATAGTGCAATAGCAATAGCACTTAGACTTATATACCGCTTTACAGTGCTTTACAGCCCTCCTCTCTAAGCGGTTCACAGAGTCAGCATATTGCCCCCAACAATCTGGGTCCTCATTTTACCCACCTCGGAAGGATGGAAGGCTGAGTCAACCTGGAGCCGGTGAGATTTGAACCGCCGAACTGCAGCTAGCAGTCAGCTGAAGTAGCCTGCAGTGCTGCACTCTAACCACTGCGCCACCTCGGCTCATATTTAAAAAGGCAGAATATTATCTTTCTCTGCGTGAGAAATGAAGAAACATGTTTTTAGAGGCAGACTCACTCTTAATAGCCTAGCCACCACCTTTGTCAATGGACCATTAGCAGATGTCCCGCACTTAAGAGATAAAGAGATAGCTAGGTCTATGCATAGGGAAATGCCCTCACTCTCAGCAAGCCCCTTCTTTTTCTTCACCCATCATCTGGAAGCATGTGATCCCCCTTTTCCCCAGGACCTCAAACCATGTGGTCCTGCTGTCCACCATTTAACCATCTTTCCAAACAGCCTCCCTGTTTCCAGTGTCTTTTTCCCCACTTGGAACTGAACCCAGAAGGACATTTCTTCCAATAGTTAAAAACCCATTGTGTTAGTTAAGACTTTCTGAATAGCCTGGAACATTTTGAATAGGTGAGTTTGGCAGTTTCTCACTCTAATACTGGTATAGTTCTATTGTTTAAAAATGGGCATCTTAACATCTGCCATGAAATCTCCTGGCAAGGTAATATGTTCTGATAGCGATTAAGAAAGTGAGGCTTTTGCAAACCTTGCCTCCATATAAGCTGCATTACAGCTGTCAGTTTGTTTGAAATCCTTCAACCCCCAACTGTTCGACTCACATGTTGACTGCAAAAATCTCAGTTCCTGCAGTCTTCTCATAGTGAGTAGCTGTTTGGAGTACAGATGGGCAATCTCACAATCTCTTTTGGTCTGGAGAGAGTGTGTAAGCCAGAATTCACAACCTGGCTGTCAAACTCCTTTGCAATGCCATCCCAGCTCCTTCAGGGATGTCCAGTCCAACACCTGAGGGGCAAGATAAGGAACAGATGGAAGCTTACAAAGAGAGATCCAATCTAGAATTAAGGAGAAATTTCCTGTCAGTGAGAACAATTAATCTGTCAGGATTCCAAGTAACACCTCCAACGAAAGAAAACTCTGAGGCTTGAGTTTCCTCAAAGTTCCATTTTATTAGAGATGTCATATTGGCACATCTGGGAAAACCCGAATCTGAAAGCTTCCGGTTTTCCACACCCAAAAGAAAGTTCAAGTCCCTGCCCCAGCACCCACGTGTCCATCACATGGTCCAATCAAAGCACTGTCCCAACTGGAGATGCTTCCCAGTCACACCCCTCCAGGTGCAGGGCAGAGTGACCTTCACTCTCGAAGAAAGGAATGTTATTTTGACTATATCTCCTCACTCACACAATCCCCCCTCCCAGTTTCCCACAGCACTAAATGTGGCAGGCCTGAAGATCCAAGGCTCAAGATGGTTTCCAGGCCTGACAGGCCGCCCCCCCCCTCATCTGATGATCGAATCCTGAAATGAGATCAAGAGAGCAAGAGAAGGGGGTTAACCAGTGTAACTAACCACCCCTTCCCCCCACAGGGGGACCCTTGGGCTTATCAGGATACTTGTCATGGAATTGCTTTACTAACCTATCTACCTTCACATCCCAGCTTTTGACCCAAGTAGCCTCAGACAAAGGGTACCCCTTCTAATGAACCAAGTATTGTAGTCTGCCTCTAAATAATCTAGAGTCTAGGTTTCTTTTCACTTCATAATGGGTTTCCCCTTGTACTACTATAGGCTTGGGAGTGGGTCAGGTCTGTGGTCTTAACCTTGACCCGAATGCTGGTTTCAGCAAGCTGCAATGAAAGACAGGATGTATTTTCCCTAATATACGTGGGAGGCTAAGCTGAACTGTCACTGGGTTAATTACTTTCACTATGGGGAAAGGACCTAAAAACTTTGGTCCTAGCTTTTTGCTGGGTAGTTTTAGTCTTATATATTTAGTTGACAGGAAAACCTGATCTCCCACACGGAAAGGAGGTTGGAGAGACCGGTGTTTGTCCGCTTGTTTTTTGTACGCTTCCGCGGCATCTGCTAGCACTTTTTTTATGTTCTCCCACCCTTTCCTCAGCGATTCCATCCAATCAGTCAATGTCATGGAGGATGGTGGTTTTCTGGGTAGCTCAGGCATGGGGACAAAATCCATGTCACTTGTAACCTGGAAAGGGGTCAATCCGGTGCTGCTATGCACTGCGTTGTTGTAAGCTACTTCTGCAAACAGTAATAGGTCCGCCCAGTTTTCTTGTTGGTAATCCACATAGCATCTTATATATTGTTCCACCACCGCTCTGTCCGCCACACCGTTTGTACTCGGATGAAAAGCCGAGCTAAGTCCCTGGGTGGATCCGACTGATCTGAGGAATTCTCTCCAAAACTTAGCAGTGAATTGGACTCCTAGGCCTGATATTACCCAGCAGGGTATTCCGTGCAATCGGTAGATCTGTTTGATGAACATCTCTGCCGGGTTTCTTCGCTGAGGGTAGACCGGAGCAAGCTGTGAAATGGGCTTGCTTAGAAAATAAGTCGATTACTGTCCAAATCACTGTGTTTCCCCTGCTTTCTGGGAGTTCGACTATAAAATTCATCGCAATCTCTTCCCAAGGTCTGCTGGGGCTTGCTACTTGTTGAAGGAGTCCAGGGGTTTTTCCTGGTCTCATCTTCATGGCCGCACAAGTGGCGCAGCTTTTTACATAGTCCTCCACATCTGCTTTCATTTTTGGCCACCAGAATTGTCTCCTAGCCAAGTGCAGGGTTTTCAGGAATCCGAAGTGACCGACTGGCTTTGAGTCATGGCTGCATTGCAGCACTTCCAGTCTCAAGCTAGCTGGGACATACAGCTTGGATCCCTTCCATGCTAGCCCATCCCTGATAGTCATTATGTCTGTACTGTCCAAGAGCCAAGTGTCAGCTGGAAGTGCTGTTTTGAGCACTGCTGTCAACTTGTCTTGTGCAGGGTGAGGAGTTCATCTGGCTTGGCCTCTGGTGGTGACTTGTGCAGCTTGTTGTGCTGGGGGAATGATGGCGTGGATGACTTCCTCTCGGCGGCTGTCAAACTGCAGTTTTCTTGACAGGGCATCAGCAAGTAGATTTTTTCCTGCTGGGATGTACTTCAGCTCAAGGTTGAACCGTCTGAAGTACTGCGCCCAACGGATTTGTTTAGGAGGTAGCTTCCTAGGGGTTTTCAGGGCTTCGAGGTTTTTGTGATCAGTCCAAACCTCGAAAGGCACTTTACCCCTTTCAAGAAAATGTCTCCATGAGAGGAGGGCCCAGCGGACTGCATAGGCTTCTTTTTCCCAAAGTGCCCACCTCCTCTCTGTGTCGGTGAGTTTTTTAGACACATATGCACAAGGTAGACGTTGTCCCTGTGGGTTTTCTTGTAAGAGTACGGCAGCTACGGCCACATCACTAGCGTCTGCTTGGATAATGAACTGTTTTTCTGGGTCTGGGTGTTGAAGGATTGGTTCTTCTGCAAAGAGTCATTTTAATTTTTCAAAAGCTCTTTGGCAATCCATTGACCAGGCAAGAGGCTGATTAGGCTGCGGTTTGGTAGAGGGAGGCCCAGTTTTTAGCAGTTCTGTCAGGGGGAGAATGCAGGGATGAACTGCCTGTAAAAGTTTGCAAATCCTAAGAAGCTTTGGGGTTGTTTGCGAGTGCGTGGGGGTTGCCAGTCCAGCATTGCTTTCACTTTCCCAGGATCCATTTCCACCCCCTCGTTGAATATTCGGTAACCTAGGTAATCCAGGGAGGTCTTGTGGAACTCACATTTTGACAGCTTCGCATAGCGCTTGGCAGCTAATACCGTGTTTCCCCAAAAATAAGACCCTGTCTTATATTTTTTTTGAACCCTGAAATAAGCGCTTGGCCTTATTGCCATGCACTCAAAAGCCCGATTGGGCTTATTATCAGGGGATGTCTTATTTTGGGGGAAACAGGGTAGTTTCTTTAGCACTTGCCGCACCAGTTTTACGTGCTCTTCAAAGTTCTCGCTGAATATGAGAATGTCTTCTAGGTAAACTAGGACCCCTTTGTATAAGTGTTCATGTAGCACTTCATTTATTAGCTGCATAAAGACTGTGGGGGCTCCATGCAGACCAAATGGCATGACTTTGAACTGGAAGCTGCCAAACGGGCACTTAAAGGCAGTCTTCCATTCATCCCCCTCCCTGATTCTTATGCAATAGTAGGCTTCTCTCAAGTCTAGTTTGGTGAACACCTTGCCCTTGGCTAAGTGATTTAGCATGTCCTTCATGAGAGGGAGGGGGTAGGTGTTTTCCATGCAGATGGCGTTCATTACGTGAAAATCAACGCAAAGCCTCAACTCCCCCCCCCCACTGGTCTTTTTTCCCCTTAAATAGTACTGGGGCCACTCTGGATTTTTCTGGTTGGATAAATCCATGTTCTAGATTGGCATCGATGGGTTGGTTAGTTACACTGGTTTACCCCCTTCTGTTGCTCTCTTGATCTCATTTCAGGATTCGATCATCGGATAAGGGGGGGTGGCCTGGCAGGCCTGGAAACCATCTTGAGCCTTGGATCTTCAGGCCTGCCACATTTAGTGCTGTGGGAAACTGGGAGGGGGGATTGTGTGAGTGAGGAGATATAGTCAAAATAACATTCCTTTCTTTGAGAGTCACTCTGCCCTGCACCTGGAGGGGTATGCCTGGGAGGCATCTCCAGTTGGGACGGTGCATTGATTGGACAATATGATGGACATGTGGGTGCTAGGGCAGGCACTTGAACTTTCTTTTGGGTGTGGAAAACTGGAAGCTTTCAGATTCAGGTTAATGTCAGGGTTCAAAGTAACACCCCCAACGAAAGAGAACTCCGAGGCTTGAGTTTCCTCAAAGTTCCATTTTATTAGAGATGTCATATTGGCACATCTGGGAAAACCCGAATCTGAAAGCTTCCAGTTTTCCACACCCAAAAGAAAGTTCAAGTCCCTGCCCCACCACCCACATGTCCATCACATTATTCAATCAATGCACCGTCCCAACTGGAGATGCGTCACTTTTATTATGGTTATGTTTATACCTATACCTTCTATCTTTTACATGTTTGACAAATAAATAAATAAATAAATAAAATAAATAAAATAAACAATGAGGTGACAAAGGGGGCGTGGCACCAAGATGGTGGGCTAGCGTGCACTTAGGCGACCCCTGTGAAAGGGTCGATCGACCCCCAAAGGGGTCACGATCCACAGGTTGAGAACCGCTGCTCAAGATGGTTTCCAGGCCTGACAGGATCAATGAAATGGTTTGCCTCCAGAAGTTGTGGGTGCTCCATCACTAAAGGTTTTTAAGAATAGATTGGACAGCTATTTGTCCAGAATGATATAGGGTCTCCAGCTTGAGCAGGTGGTGGACTAGGTGACCTTCAAGGTCTCTTCCAACTCTGTTGTTCTGTATTCTATACTCAAAAGCCAATCCAAAAATCTCTTATATTTTTTAATTTATATTTTGAAACTATATATTCTGAAACCATGCCAGAGATAGGAATTTTGGATCAGAAAAAGGATTACATCATTACATAGTTGGGCAGAATAGTTAATATTTTAATTATTAATATAAACATGTTGTTGACAATATATGAGTGGACAGAGGTTTGAAATAACCGCTAACGAGTGAAAAAAACTGGAAATAATTTATTACATCAAAAGAGGAAATTATGTGCCAAAATTAATTGTCAAACATGTGGAGAACTTGTTACATCCAGTTCAATTCGCCTCTGTGCTATAAATTGGAAATATCCACTGGTAACTAAAGCTTTCTCTTGAAGATCAATCCGTTGAGGAAACTGTGGAGGATTTCCCCATCAATTGTCCATCACCAGTAGATGGCTCACAAACCTCATTTATATATAAAGAACAACAACCCCAAAAGGCCACGATAGATGTGTTGATATGAAGGGGGAAATCCAACATTTCTGGAAGCAATATCTTTAGTAGGCCAACTGAGGATTTTGTAATTTTGACCTACTGTACAAAGTTGTGTTGCAACACTTTACTTACATTAAGTCCATGCAGATAACTGCAAGGCTGATATTTACACAGCCAAATTGTTCTACAAGCAGCCCTATGCGGAGCATGTTTTTTTTCAAAAGAGCACAAAATTCCATAGTTGTGCCCATGATGATAGAAAAACAATGGTGACAGAGAATGCAGAAACATTTTTTGGCATGAATCCTAGGTGGGAATTATGAGGTTTATAGGTCACGAAAGGGAGGCTCAGCCAATCTCATTGTACACATTTTGTACTCTGACAATAAAGGTTTGAATCCAATGTATCTGGAGATGGCTGGAATAAAAACCCTGAAATGCTGAAAAGAATCAATCAGTGCTGGGTTATTTTATTCTTCTGTTTCTATTTTATGTTCTTGTCATCTTACCTCTCACTGGAATTGAAGGCAGAAAAGTCTCAGGGAGAAAAACAGACCTTGGAAGAAACTGGACATTTCAATCTACCTGCCGCCCAAGCCACAACTCACCATTCTATGTTATTCTATTGTATGTTTCGAAACAATGCTATAAATAAAGGCAGAGATGCATCTACCTTCTCTCTCCCGAATCAGCTAGTCTCAAGCAAAGCATAAATACAAGAGTAGCCATCTTTTATTTTCCAGCTATTATACAAGCTGCCATCTATGATGTACTGTAGATTTAGCGTTCTTTCGTGCGCAGATGATCTGGAAAGGCCAGATTAAGTAGCTGGAGAATAAGAAATTAAGATGGATATACTAAGAAATTAAATCAGATACATAAAATTTATTAAACATTACTGGGAAGTAAGATTTGCTTGTGTAAGCAATAAAAAGTGATATTGCAATCAAGTGTTTAGTGGCTCTTTTATTTCAAACAAAACATATTTGCTTCATCTGGCATTTTGACGCCATCCAAATATATCGGTCTACAGCTCCCAAAATTGCTTTAGCCTCAATGGTTGGGAATTCTGGAAGTTGTCCTCTTAGTACAACTGAGAGTGTCAAATTGAAAATGGCTGAACTAACAAATTGTTCCGTTTCTCCCTATTTTGAGAGGGAGACGTTATTAAATGCTAAGGAAGCATATTAAATGCTTCATAAGTGATGTTGCCAGAATGAATTCTGCGGATGAGAATTGTTGGTAGGGTGTCTACAGGAGAATGTTCAAAAAGTCAAGATGGCAACTGCAATCTTGACTTTTTGATCTTGACACATAATAGAAGCCCTACCCCTTTTTAAAATCTGAATTGCATCACTATCTTGACTTTTTTGGCTTGTAGACACCTCTGAGTGTTGCTCAACAGAAGTTCTGAAGCAATTGAGAAAACTTAAAAGAAAAGCATCATTATACCTCGGAGGGGGGTGGGGTTTGAGAAAAATAACTAAGGGCCCCTCCCTTGAATATCTTCCATTGGAATGTAATTAAATGTGGATATCATACAATGTTCAACCATTTCTGACTGGTGCAGAGGTGGGTTTCAGCAGGTTCTGACCAGTTCTGGAGAACCGGTAGCGAAAATTTTGAGTAGTTCGGAGAACTGGTAAATACCACCTCTGACTGGCCCTGCCCCCATCTATTCTCTGCCTCCTGAGTCCCAGCTGATCGGGAGGAAATGGGGATTTTGCAGTAACCTTCCCCTGGAGTGGGGAGGGAATAGAGATTTTGCAGTATCCTTCCCCTGTCACGCCCACCAAGCCACGCCCACCAAGCCAAGCCACGCCCACCAAGCTACGCCCACAGAACCGGTAGTAAAAAAATTTGAAATCCACCACTGGACTGGTGGACAATCCAGAATTTTGAGATCATCTGATGGGCACCTCTCAAAAGTATGCCTGTCCATAGGTTTGGTCTTCTATTCACAAAACCTCTGCAGTGGGAAACTTAGCTTCTTGCTGTTCTTCCTCACCTTTATCCATGATCTCGTTATCATTCTGGCTTCCCTTATCTCGTCACCCCAGTTAAATGGGCAGACTTCCAAAGAAAATGTTGGAATGCATCCATCCCACATTTTCATTTTCTGTGAAAGTGAACATGTCCCTTTCAGAGTCCAGAGGTATTACTGGATCTAAAAATGATTCTGGAAATGGGATGTCATCTCTGAATAACTACAGGTAGTCCTCGACTTACAAACATTTGTTTAGCGACCATTTGAAGTTACAAAGGCACCGAAAAAAGTGACTCATGACCATTTTTCACACTTACAACCATTGCAGCATTCCCATGGTCATATGATTAAAATTCAGAGCCTTGGCAACTGACTCGTATTTATGATGGTTGCAGCATTCCAGGGTCATGTGATCCCCTTTTGTGACCTTCTGACACGCAAAGTCAATGGGGAAGCCAAATTCACTTAACCACCGTGTTACTAACTTAACAACTGCAGTGATTCACTTAACAACTGTGGCAAGAAAGGTCATCAAATGGGGCAACATTCACTTAACAGATGTCTCACTTAGCAACAGAAAGTTTGTGGTCGTAAGTCAAGGATTACCTAGCTTAATCTTTTTCTTTACTTCAGTTCTTTCAAATACTACAGGTTACTTCCATAGTACTTTGTAGCAGCTTCATGCCCTCTTTGTTGCATCGCTTAGTTATTCCAACTTCCTATTTTATACAATATTTTAAGAAAAGGAACATGGGAAGGAAAGATTCACAGATTGTTTGGCAGGCACACTGGGGCACCTAAGGGTACATCAGCCCAACCAGAGTTTATGAAACTGCCTAATTTAACTGCCTGCCTGAAGGAGCTGCAGTGTGACAAGTGGAAAGATTCAATAAAGTACAACCGAATTGTAATTTGGGCAAAGTCCTTCATAGTGAAATACAGGAACTCAGATAAAACGGGAGCCTGTGTGTATTTAGCTTCTTAGCTATCTACTGTGAAGGTCATTGTGACACTGTCATTCTGCCCTTTCCACCATCCTCTTCTTTCAACATTTTTTGGGACCCGATGAAATGTTACAGACCCATTTCATGGCTATAATTCAGCAGGAGCTACTCACTCTAGTGAAAGAGTTGAACAGAATGGTGAGTGTAACTTTCATTGTGACATTATGTAATTTCTGATCATTCCTATTATGCAATTATGTAATTTCACACCAGTTCGCCTCCCTGGGAATACTTAGGGTCTCCAACACAAAGAATGCAAATTTGGGAAACAGCTCCAGAATGCATTTTCACCTTTTCCATGCCTGCAAACCCAGGTTTGTGACCCTAGCTATTCTTTGCAAGGAGCTAACATCCATCCTAGTTTTCTGACCTAGCTTCCAAATCACTCAGTCTATCCAAACCTTATGTAATTTCTGCACTACAGGTAGTCCTCAACTTACAACCACAATTGAGCCCAACATTTATGTTGCTCGGGGAGACTTTTACGACTTTTCTTGCCACAGTTGTTAACACGGTTGTTAAGTGAATCTGGCTTCTCCATTGACTTTGCTTGTCAGAAGGTCGCAAAAGGTGAACAGATGATTCTGGGACACTGCAACCATCATAAATAGGAGTCAGTTGCCAAGCATCTGAATTTTGATCACATGACCATGGGGATGCTGCAACGGTCGTAAGTGTGAAAAATGGTCATGTCACTTTTTTTCAGTGTTGTTGTAACTTGGAAGGGTCACTAAACGAACTGTTGTAAGTTGAGGACTATCTGTAGTGAATTACAGCATCGCCGTAGCCTCTTTGTAGCACATTTGGTTATAGCTGAAATGAATTAAAGGCTAGCTATATTATGATTATTTGGGCAGAACAATAATTGAATAACTCTAGACCAGGGGTGGGTTCTAACTTACCTTGCTGCCGGTTCGCTTCCTCCCGCGCCGCGTGGCTGCACCTCATGGGCGCGCGCGCACAAAGCACGTGCATGCGCATGCGCAGTGCAAAAAAATAAAAAAATCCCCCCCAAAAAAGCCAAAAAAAAGATGGCAACGCATGCGCAGTGCCAAAAACTCAGCTTCTGCTCATGCGCCGAAGAAAAAAAAACCCGGAAAAAATTTTAAAAAAAAAAAACATGGCGGCATCCACGGACCGGCACCAACCGAACCGGCTCCAAGACATCATCGTGATGTCACCAGCGGGTTGCTACCAGTTGGGGCGAACCGGTCCGAACCGGGAGGAACCCACCTCTGCTCTAGACCGTGCTATATTGTAATTAAATGGTATGGAAAATACCTTGGATCGCAGTTCCAAGAATTGAAATCTTACCATGCTTTTTGTGTGTTGTAGAAACAACGTTTGTAGAGAACACCAGTGAAGGGAAGATGCACTGAATTCCACCCAGACAGATTTGTAAGACAGTGTAAGAAAAGTCTTGAAGTCTGAGAAATAAGAGAATATTTCAAAATATGACAAATAGAGAGCACATGGTGATTTTAATTTTATCTGGTCAAAGAGCTGCTAGTCCTTCAGTTAAGCAAATCGGGAGTAGGGGAAGTTCAAAAACTCTTCACAGAAAGCACCTTAATGAATTCATTAATAAATTTATTTATCCAACTTATTGGCTGCCCATTTTACCACAGAATAACTCTGGGCGGCTTACAATATTAATGGGGGTTTCCTTATTCAGATTCCAAGGTTCCTAAGTCTTTCAAGGATCTTCTATACTTTATAGAAATAGGTAAATTGTAAGGCAGACTGTTTAATTTTGTGTGTGTGTGCTAACCTGTTTATTTCTTTCCTGAATGTGCTAATTAAACTCTATTCTGTCTTGTATTATTGCTCTGAAGAAGAAATTCTGTATACATTAGCCATTTATGCATATATCAGGTTGTGGGAAGATATGCTTTGTTAAGGTTATGATCGATAACCCTAACTTTTAGGAAGACATCGTGCAAAAACTGAGCAATTTGTAGTGGACTTCCAGCACCTTGTAATCTGTCTGGAGCAATAGATCTGCATTTCGATTTTTCTTTTCAGCACTGACTGTTTGCATTTTAAAGAAGTTTCTTATAGGATAGTAACAGTTGCCAAAATGATTCACTTGAACGTCTCTAAAAATTATGCTGTGCCAGTAATGAAAAATTGGTGGGAGTATATAATTGAAAAAGAAGTTGAGAATGAGCAGGTTAAAATACTGCGGGATTTCCAAATTGATAACATTTCCATCTGTCAATTGGAAAAGGCCCCACTGCTTGGATCCAGACATATATTACGCCAACAGATCATGAGATCCTAGGGTTCTTGGGAGGGGTTGGTGCATATAAATGCCAACCCCAGCTAAAGAACTGGCAACTCTGACTTCACATTGTCATGAACAGATAATCATAGTTTGGTTTTGTTCATCTTGTGTGAGTTTGTTCCTTTGATTTTGTTTATCTTGTGTGAATTTGGTCTCTCTTTCTCAAAGACATTTCTCCAGGTGATTGGATTATAGAAATGTCATGTTTTACTTTTTTCATTCTGCTGTAATAAAACACATTTTGTGGACCTCTTATCTCAGCGGCCTCCCCATTTCCATGGACAGCGTTTTTTCCACGGACCGAGGGGCCTGCATCCTACACATGCGCAAATGGGGCTTCACTAACCTGTGTGGCCCAGTTCCTGGGCCAGTAGTTGGGGACACCTGTCTTATCTCATATATGAGGGTTAGGTTAGGATACTCTCCTGGATAATAGGAAGAACCACCAGTAACTACCAAGCAGTTACATCAGAACAAGAGGTAATGCCAGGTTGGGTAGACACAATAGACATCCGTGAGACTAGATTTGAAATCTCCAACTTTTTCCCTGCAGGCTATGCCATGCAATAAGATTTACGCCTTGGAAGCTATACACTGCTTAGTTGCTGGAAGGTTACATACATATCAGAATGTATTTGGCTTTCAACTTGTACTCTGATCTCTGATCAGTTAGCCTTCTTTAATCTGGGCCATCCACAAGTGTAAATTATAATTTCCCTTATCTCCTATCAGAAGCAGCTGGTTGGAAATCATAGAAATTGTAGGAACAATTCGCCCAGCTAATGAGAAAGTTTGAATGTAACCTTATCTTTGTGGTCAGTTGGATCTTTTGACATTAAAAACTGAGAGACGTCTTTCGACCTATGTGATTGCCTGGTGAAAAAATGAAAGTTTTGCCAAACATCCTGCCCATTATTTCTCAGTTTGTCAGATGTGAGCGCTAATTAAATGACTTTATTCTTCAGATCAACCTTGACTGAATTTAAATGGCATCCTGAGTGGTAGGTTTTAAAAGGAGAAACCTGTCATAATTTCATTTCCAAACGAAGTCAAACTTTTAGAGAGCCTCCCTCGGGAGGGGGGGAATGTTGGCCCTTGTTCAAAAGCATTAATCTAATCAAAGTGATCTTTGACTCGGACCAGTTTGTTTGCGTTTTCTACCTTGGCACTACGCATGGCTAAAATCAGCAAAAGCTCCAACACTTTCCATAAGTACCAATGAAGTAACAAAATTAATCACCTGGAGCTCTTTAGAAGAGCACAGAATCCTACAAGTGGCATACCTATGAACCACAACTTGTTCTTCTGACAGTCTCCACCCCCTCTTTGCTTTTTGTTGTTGTTGTTTTTAACCAGATGCATTATATGAAGCTTTTTCTCATTTTCGTGAGAAAGGTAAGCTGATTTGCCATCGTTGTTATTTGGGGGAAATAAATTTGAGGCAGCACAAGGCAGAGTTTGGGGTTCAGTTTATCAGAGGAAAGCTCCTCTGATAAACTGAACCCCAAACTCTGCCTTGTGCTGCCTCAAATTTATTTCCCCCAAATAAAATAATTTGGGGAAGGAGGAACAGGCAGCACCAGAATTGACTACAGATAGTCCTTGACTTACAACCATTTGTTTAGTGACTGTTCAAAGTTACAGCCGCACTGAAAAAAGTGACACGACCGTTTTTCACACGTATGACCGTTGCAGCATCCTCATGGTCGCACAATTAAAATTCAGGTGCTAGACAACTGTCATGTATTCGCATGTTTATGTGATCGCCATTTGTAACCTTTCCAGCTGGCTTCTGGCGAGCAAAGTCAGTGGGAAAAGCGACTGCATCATTCACTTAACAACTACATCGATTTGCTTAACAACTGTGCCCCCCCCCCCAAAAAAATGGGGCAAAACTCACAAACAATTGTCTTGCTTAGCAACAAATATTTTGGGCTTAATTGTGGTCATAAGTCAAGGACTACCTGTATGGAGGATACATGTCCTGGAAAATCACATGTTCTTCCCTGGCTTTGGGAAAAAAAAACAATGCTTGCAGGAGATATAATGAAATGTACCGGGCTGGGCTGGTGGGATGGCATCTTCTCCCTGAAAGCATTTGTTCCAAAAATCCCTTTTCTTGTTTTAATTCTAGTGGGAGGCACAGGGAGTCTTTCAGTGTACACCAGGGAAACAGAGGCCTCCTTTTACAACTGGCAAAGTTTCCACGTCGATCCCCCTCTCGAGACAGGAGAAGGGGATGAAAGCAGGAGAGAGGGGGGGGCGAGTCTGCAGTGATTGTGCAGGGAATAAAAAGGGCCCATTCAGGAGAGAGGCTGATTGACACTCGCAGTTTCTAAAGAGAGCTCAGCTCGCTCTCTTTTAAACCTATCTGGATTTGAAGCATTGTCTCTCCGGACCTTCGACGCTTCAGGTTTTCTATTTTCTTTCTTTCTTTTTTTTTTTTTTCATTTGGGTGGCTATGAACGATTAATCATTTGCTCTTCCTTGTGATGTGTAACTTGGGGATAGGAAGCGAGACGGGGCTGTGCCCACATAATATGGGAATCTCAGCTCGGCTGGGTCTGTGTTCAAAGGACAACCTCACTGCCTTCCTCCCGGCTGGGTTCTCTGCCCATTGGTGCGTTCAATTTTGCACCCGCAAAACACACCATGAAGTTGCAGGCAGCTTCCCGGAATTCTTGGTGGCTTTTCTTTTTCTTAGCTGCTACAGCAGAAGGTAAGAGACTGAGTGTTGTTATTTTAGGGAACAAGAGGAAATTTGAGCATCATGGGAAATTACCCCAAACTTTTTTTTACCCCAAACCCCTGATGCCAGCCACTCTCTGTAATGTGAGATCTAAAAAAAAAACAATGTTTCTGATTTCACACCCCTGGGTTAAAAACTTTGCTTCTGAATATTGCTGCAAACTCTGAGTATGTGTTGCTTCCCGTGACTATTATTTTCGATACTTCAAAAATGGTTGATTTGCTGTGGACATTGTATAGAATTGAAAAACCTAAATCCCCAATTGAAATGCTAATTAGTAACGGAGAGCATTGAAAAGGTAAGCTCCACAGAAATTATAAGTACCTAATTGCATCATTGCATAATGAAACTAAATGTTTAATTTATTAAGGGGGTCCTGGGACCTAAACTTATTGTTTGGTCTCAACCAATGTTGAAAAATAAAACTGATGTGGCCCAATCAAACTAAAGGCTATCTAATAATCACAAATGTCACCCAAAGCTATGCTGTGCAACCCTCTACATACCTTCATACCAGACCTTGCTTCTGAATTCATTGGGACTTATTATAGTAAAAAAATATGTATTTTTTACTATATAAAAATGAAAGTAAAAAATCAATCTATCTATCTCTCTATCTATCTATCTATCTATCTATCTATATATCTATCTATCTATCTATATATCTATCTATCTAGAGATAGATTAGAAACGGACTGTCGTTTATAACTAACTGTCTGGATGGCCCCTGGAGGGGCCGAAAGGCAAAAAGGAAGCAGTATGCTTTCTCCCATATTTGGGTATACCAGGTGATTAGGTGATT
>QLTV01002671.1:1212414-1222931 GCA_003457575.1 Thermophis baileyi
AGATAGATAATAGATAGATAGATAGATAGATAGATAGATGATAGATAGATAGATAGACAGACAGACAAGATAGATATAGATAGATAATAGATAGATAGATAATAGATAGATAGATAGACAGAAGATAGATATAGATAGATGATAGATAAAAGATAGATAGAAGATAGATAGATAGATAGATAGATAGATAGATAGATAGATAGATAGATAGATAGATAGATAGATAGATAGATAGATAGATATTCTAAGGTAGAACATGGTACTCATGCTCCCCTGATTTCTAATCCTGCACCTATAATCACTATACCACATGGCTGTCATGATTGCTATACGTATAGTATGTCATATATACCCACAAACACAAATTTTCTGAGGTAACTCATAGTAATAAACAAAACCTTTGACACATTGATCACAAAAACACCGTTTCCCTATCTGTTGACCTCCAAATCTGCTGGATCTCAGCTATTTTAGGATTAGAGCAGATGAGTTCCAAAACATTTGGAGGACAGGAGTTTGCCAAAAGCTGACTTATAGGTACTTAAGAATTGTTTCTTTCTGCATCTGTGTTATTTTCTCCTAAAACTAAATAGCTATTGATGGTAATTAGGGAAGGCATTGTATTCAGTGTAGGTTTCACAGTAAAATGTTGATACATAGTTTCTGAAATAACACTAAACCAGAGGTGGGTTCCTCCCGGTTCGGACCAATTCACCTGAACCGGTAGCGACCCGCTGGTGATGTGACGATGACATCACGGATCCGGTTCGGTCGGGGCCGGTCCGTGGGTGCCGCCATCTTTTTTTTGAATTTTTTTTTATTTATTTTTTATTTTTTAAAATACGTTTTTTTCTTCTGCGCATGCACAGAAGCTGAGTTTCCGGCACTGCGCATGCGTCGCCATCTTGTTTTTGGCTTTTTTTTTTTGAATTTTTAAAAATCTTTTTGCACTGCGCATGCGCGCACGTGCAGCCACGCGGCGCGTGAGGAAGCAAACCGGCAGCGAGGTAAGTTAGAACCCACCCCTGCACTAAACTAAGGGTACAGGAGACTTCAGCCATTCTTCCAACAAGCTATGTTCCTGAGGACATCATGTTAAATTGTGTTTTAATAGCATAATGCTTGCTTAGGCTTAGCCTGTTGTGTGAAGCCATTTCTAGCTTATTCAATAAACGTATGATTAAGACAAAACACGGCTTAGAAAAATAAGTGAACCCAGGCTAACCATTCTTTTATCACATATCAATGACCCAATTGCCATGTATCAATGATAGTATCAATGACTCAATATCTTATTTAAAAGCTTCAGAGTTACATCAGCATGGGACTTTTTTTATTTTTTACAGGAAACTTGGAAACACCTTCTTTCGGTTCAGGAATTCTCTATCAGTACCGATACTCACTAGACAGCCAACTAAGTTTCCTATCCAGGCCAACTTTGCAGGGAAGCAAGCTTCAGGCAGAAGCTGTGGTTGATGTGAATCTCTTGTGGAGCAACACCGACAATGCAGGCGAACAACTGCTCCATATCCAAGTTAGTACTTGCTCTTCTGCTTTCTTGCTTTTTCAGCTTCTGAGGAAAACCTGGCCATTCTATAGACCAGGGGTATCAAACTCACGTCGTCACGGCGGCGTCACATGACATATCGGGCCTTTTTTCACCTTCGCTAAACTGGGCGTGGGCGTGGCCAGCGCGTGATGCATCTGGCCCACGGACCAGACGTTTGACAGCCCTGCTATAGACCCTTTGATTTTATCTAACTCTACTCAGAAGATACATTCCTTCCTATCAGCTCTAGGCTTCTAAAGAGCTTTTTGCCAAAAAGAAACACTTAGCTTTTATTTATTAAAATTTTAACCCACCTTTTATTAGTTTGTAAGTAACTCAAGGCAGCAGATATACATATTTCTCCCTCCTCCTGCTATTTTCCCCACAACAATCCAGTGAGGTGGGTTGGGCTATGAGAGAGTGACTGGCCCAAAGTCACCCAGCTGGTTTTCATATCTAAGGCCGGACTAGAACTCACTGTCTCCTGGTTTCCAGTTCAGCATCTTGATGTAAACTAATTACGTATAATGCAAGTCTACTCATTTAATAAAAGTAATAATAAAACTCTTCACAATGAAACAATGGTGACCCACTGTCACAATGGCACAGATTTTAGAACTGATGCAAAAGAAGAGAAAGAAGTGAGAACACAATCCTGTTCTCATTTATCTGGCTGTCATTATTGCAAGATGAGCACTGTTGGCTAGTTCTCCATACCAGCATTCCATACCTGCTTCTGACTGGACCATTTGTGGCCTAATATTATTTATTTATTTAGCATATGACATATAATGTCAGGGAAATCTACACATGCAGTCCTAACAGCCTAGAATGCTAGTTCATTCTGTTCAGCGCTTGGGGGGATGAACTAGCTTTATACCAGCTAACTAGCGGCGTTCATGTTGCTGGCTCTTCTGGACTCCTCTGCCATTTTCACCTCACCTTGCCTCACGTCCAGCCAGGTGCTGTGCCAGCTTCCATGCTCCACACACACAAATGCAGCTAGGTTTTTCCCAATGAAATGATACCCATTGATCTACTTGCAATATTACGTGCTTTTGAACTGCTGGGTGGGCAGGAGCTAGGGATCGAGTGACAGGAGCTCACACCATCTCACAGAGCTGGGCTCGAACCGCCGGAGTACAGACCATTTCTGGCCAGCAGTTCCAGCGTCATTAAGCCTCTGTGCCACTGCATCCCCTATATGTGGCCTAATTCTACACTATATCTAAGACTAAATACAACAGGGGTGTCAAACTTGCGGCGTCACAGCGGTGTCACCTGACGTATCGGGACTTTTCCCCCCTTCGCTAAACTGGGTATGGGTGTGGCCAGCACGTGACGCATCCGGCCCATGACAGCCCTGAAATACAACTGTAGTTTGAATATCTGCATTTTTCCTTATTTCCTTCTTTTAAAATCTGATCTAACTCCTTGCTTGAAACTGCATTCTTGTATACTGCTTTATGACACAGTTTTCACCTCATAATGCTATTGTTGATTTGAAGTGTCCCGATTTTATTCCACCCATTTTGGGGATTTAGTTCCATGACTTACGCATCAATCAAGATTTGGAAAAGGAGGATCAGACTAGCCAAGGCCATTCTGTAAAAGGCTCACAGAACGCTACCGAACTCCAGCAACCATTTTTCCTCCATTGGAATAAGGGAAAGGTATGTAAATATTTCTCTACCTACAAGCAGCTGATGGCCCCTTTTCATTCGGACATGTTTACATGCCATTTTCCTTTCAGCTTCATGTTCAAGCACATTTTTTCTGGGCATCCATCCTCAACTGCATATTGAGACCATAGCTTTCAATACACAAGAATGTTACGGTGCTTAGTAAGAGGTCACTCCTTTTTTGGATGGACGAGCACTGCTTTTTTTTTAATAGAGTAAGATTGGTATTAATGGGCAGCTCCTGATTCTGCTACTACCGAATGCATCAATTGCTCCATATTCTCATCCCGCCTTCCCCAATCAGTTGCCCTCCAGTTGAATTGAGATGACAGGTCCTGAAATCCTCAGCTAACTCCTCTAACACAGGGAGGGAGCAGGAGGAGGAAGGGAGTTACCACAGTGAATTGAGAATGCCTCTTCACTTGACCTGAGTGCTTCCTGCCATTATATCCTGCTATGCATCTCTTGTTCACTTTGTTATTCTTTCTTAGGCATGCCCAGAGGTGGGCTGCTGCTGGTTCGGACCGGTTCGGGCGAACCGGTAGTTCCGACCAGCGGTTGGGCCCGCCCACCCGCCCCGGTGTTATCCCGTCCTATATAATCGTGTTTTTGGTGCCGCACGCATGCGCGCTCTCACATTTTCAGTTCTGGGCGAACCGGTTGCTACATTATGTGACATCCACCTCTGGGCATGCCTCTAAAAGTTGACTTTCACCTTGCAGGTCGAAGCTTTCTACGTAGCCAAAGAAGAGAACCCTTTAATTTTGGAATTGAAGCGAGGTCTTCTCAGCCTTCTCCAATTTCAGACCCATTCTGGAACACTGACTGAGGTACAATATAAGGGTTCACATCTCTCTACAGGTAGTCCTTTCTTAGATTAGAGATTTGCCGGCTTGACAGAACGAAGACGAGGACTTAACAGTCCTCAATTTACAACCGTCATGGAGCTTGCCCATTTACAATCGTATGTCATAATGGTCATAAAGCAGATCACCCACATATCAGGCCTGATTTTATGACCTTTGTTACAGCAGTCATTAAGCAAATGATCATTAAATGACTCCATGGTCATTAAGTCAAGCCATTGTTTGCTCTGGGGAAGTAAATGCTTCAGCAAAAATGTTGTAAATTGTGATCTACAAACAATTGTAAATGTAGGGCTGGTTTCCAAGTCACATGACCATGGAGAGCGGCTGTCAGAACTTCGGAACTGGATTGTAAGTACCTTTGGGGTCTGTCATAACTTTGTAAGTCATATGTCTGGTCATAAATTGAGGACTACCTGTATTAACAAGCCCATCATTTTACCTGAATACTGAATCTAACTACTCTTTACCTTTGCTAAAAAGTGTTTTCCTACATTGAAATAAGTCAGGCCTTATGGTTTAGGCCAAGATTCATGAAGATTTGAACAATACTGATCCATAATGATCATTCATTTGATTCATTGATTCCCATTTATATGGGCCGCTTTTCTTAAATTCAATACTCTGCACAGCTAACAATATTTTTAAAAAGCACAAATCAGAAACAAGCAATGACAACAAACATATAAACCACAGCTAGGGTAAAGGCAAACTCATCAATAGTAAATCAATATCACCATTGTAGATTATGCTTCCAGAAACAGAAAAAATGTAAACACTGAATAAACGGCACTTATCACAGGCATGTGTTGCTAATCCCAATGACAAAAGAAGTCCCTAAAATTACAGTATGAGATCACAGGACAAATCCTGCCCTTCCACACAGAAAGAGGTCATAAGAAAGAGCCGAGGTGGCGCAGTGGTTCGAGTGCAGCACTGCAGGCTACTTCAGCTGACTGCTAGCTGCAGTTCGGTGGTTCAAATCTCACCGGCTCAAGGTTGACTCAGCCTTCCATCCTTCTGAGGTGGGTAAAATGAGGACCTAGATTGTTGGGGGCAATATGCTAACTCTGTAAACCGCTTAGAGAGGAGGGCTGTAAAGCACTGTGAAGCGGTATATAAGTCTAAGTGCTATTGCTATTGCTATAACTGGTTTACCCTTCTCAGATACCCTTTTGTTTTTAAAAGCAAGGATGACTATTTCCAGATCCTAGAGAATCAGTTTCATTTTGTGTGGGAATCTCTGCATTTTGTGTGGGAATCTCTAAGTCTGGAACACATTGGAATAAAGTGGACTTAATATAAATTCAACCCAGAAGAATCTGTTTTATAACAAGCAATCCAACACAGTGCATGCAAAATAGCCAGAATTTCACAGATAAAATCTTTTTAAAAAACAAAACAAAGCAAAACAGATGTTTGAATTATATAAAGGGCTAATGTTACATCTGCTATTTTAATCACAGTATACCCATTTTTATTGTTTAGGAGGACATTTCCGGGAGATGTCAGGTTACCTATGCTGTCTCTAAGGATACTGTTTTGAAAACAAAAGACCTACAGAGCTGCATAAGACCGAAATTTGGATTCAGCACAGCTAACAAAGCAAGTCAATTTCTTTTTATCACGTTGTGTATTATACATATTTCAGATATACTACAGTCTGTCTATTAGAACTCTTCCCCCATGACATAATTTCTCATTTATCTTGCTTTACTATGATCAGAAAAGTTGTCGGTGGACAAACCCCAAATTTCATTCATCTTTCACAGACAACCTATAAATAAAACTAACCCACCCAGCAATGTTATCTTTCCCTGAAATCTGAAGCCAGGATTACAATTTCTGATGCCAAACATGCCCAGGCTTCTAAGCATACTTAAATCAACATTTATTTGGGGTTTCCAAACCTTATTTGGAGCAAATTAAAAGATGCTCCGGGAACAAAGGTATTGAAGCAACTTATACTATTTAATTTGGTTTATTGCTTTATGAGAAGCCAGGTCCTATCCCGTTCTTCATGTCCTAGAGCTCCTATTTTTTGTTGTTACACCACACACAGGGGTGGGTTCCTCCCGGTTCGGACCAGATCGCCCAAACCGGTAGCGACCCACTGGTGACGTCACTGAAGTGGATCAGCCGATGCCGGTCTGTGGGTGCCGCCATCTTTTTTTTTGTGATTTTTTTGCGATTTTTTTTTTAATTGTTTGGAAGGTTTTTCCTCTTCTGCTGCTTGAAAAAGGGCACTCCCGCCCTCCCCCGGGTTTATACTGATCTTTATTCCTTTGCCCGAAGCACAGCTGATCAGCTCCTCAGCTGTGTTTCGGGCTGATTGCAGCTACTGAGCATGTGCAGAAGCAAAATTGCGCGAGGGAACACGTGATGCAAACCGGTGGGGAAGATAAGTGGAACCCACCCCTGACACACACACACACACACACACACACAAACACACACCCTATCCCCCTCCTAGAATGAAAGCCATGATCTAGGAAGAAGAAACCACAACTGGCTTTGTAATTTACGAATTTACAATCTGTAATTTCCTAAACAAAGGTTACTGATGGTGTAACACGGCCACTTCCATTTTTAAGGACATAAATCAGACATTTTTGACCATTATGGCTCAAACCCAGATTCATTAACAATAATTTTTTTTATTTTTTGCAAAGTAATGCTTGACTGTAATCAATCAACCTGTGGATCGAGTTTTTGTATTTCTCCCTGCCAGAATGCAGTATGTGAGGGTGTTTGGTGCTCTCTGAGCTTGGTTGTTCGCTTGCTGACATTTCATTACTTAACCTGATAACAACATTAGAGCACTGATGATATTGTTACCCAATCAAGTAATGAAACATCTGCAAGCAAGCAACCAAACTCAGAGAGCACCAAGGACCCCACAGTTCAATTCTGAGCTACATATATTCTCTCCTGTTGGAAAATGCAAACTGATCATATTTCTGTTCTTTTCACAGATTTTTGGACTCCTGTGGCATCCCACAAGTAAAAGCCATTATGTTATGGAAGGAAATCTCATGAAGTCAGCCTCATCTGAGGAAAATCATATAATTTATCAAGGCATAAAATCATCTGTTGGAGTCGATATCACCTCCAGGTTAATTGTATAGAGGTTCATTCAACTGATCTGCAGCTTGGGGAAGTCTAACAGAATAGCAAAATAACAGAGTTGGAAGGGACCTTGGAGGTCTTCTAGTCCAACCCCCTGCTCAGGCAGAAAATCCTGTACCATTTCAGACAAATTGTTGTCCAATCTCTTCTTAATGACTCCCCATTAATTAACATTAGAAAATGTCATCTTGTTCATTGAGGCTGAAGCCAGATGCCAGGAAAAGCACAGAGGACACAAAATTTGCCGCTGAATGGAAGATAAAAATCCTAATCAAGCTTAGATTCTCTAGTCTTCTTGACAAGATTGAATAAGTGGTTTGCTGCCTATTGCTTTATCCCAGGATGTGTTTTTACATGCCAGTCTAGCCTATAACTCTGTTTTGCTCTGGAAATCTCTACTCAAATACTAACCAGGCCTGATTGTTGCTAACTTTCTCAAACGCAGCCAGGTTTGGCTAAGTGTTCCATCAGATAAAATTAGAAATAATGCCTATTTTGGAAAGCTTCCTCTATATTTTAAATTATCTCGTTTTCAATACTGTAAAAATTTCAGTTATCCACACTACTCAGTTCTCCAAGTCTTCTTGTAGTTGAGGGGAGGGTGCAAAGACAAGTTAACAAAGACCATGCTTGCTCAGTGGCTACAAAAATACAGTAATAACTACCTAAGAGGAATAAAAAATAAGGAAGGTAAAGGAATGGAGTACTCTGGAAAAGGGTAAGGCCGTCTTCAAACCTGACCAGAAGTATACCCAACCATGCAACACCTGTTGCAATTTCCATGCCATGCTTGCAACATGCAAATTCCACACGACAATAAGAAGGAAGAGTTACAGGCAGTCCTCGACTTACAACAGTCCATTTAGAGACCGTTCAAAGTTACAACAGCACTGAAAAAAGTGACTTGCGGCCATTTTTCACACTTAACGACCGTTGCAGCATATTCCTCACGGTCATGTAACCAAAATTCAGGTGCTTAGCAACTGACTCATATTTATGACGGTTGCAGTGTCCCGGGGGTCATGTGATCCCTTTTGCGACGTTCTGACAAGCAAAATCAATGGGGTAGCCAGATTCATTTAACAACTAACTTAACAACTGCGGTGATTCACTGAACAAGAAAGATTGTAAAACGGGGCAAAACTCACTTCTGCTTCACTTAGCAACATAAATTTGGGGCTCAGTTGTGGTCGTAAGTCGAAGACTACCTGTATTTAAAACCAAAGGTCCAATTACCAGTCTCTTCCTTCTGTCCCTAGGCAACATCTTGAATTTCTGACTCAAATGCCTGGATCCAAAGAATTATCTGGAAAGAATCTTCAGAAAACTCTGAACTCTCTCCTGGGGAAACCTCAGCCCATTCACTTAACAAGCCAGCCATTCAAAAGGATCTGCAGTGAGTGCCCAACGGTGAGTGAGACAGAAATTTGAACCTAAGTTTAGATGGCTGTTCTGACATCGTCTGAATGTGCCTTTCATAATTTTCAAGCAATCTGTAACGGGAGTTGAAACCCGAATGCAAGAACATCAAATCAGCGCTAAGACATCATTATAATGTATAGACTGGGGCTGTGCAAGCTTCAACGAAAATGGTTTAGAAGAAACCTTCACAGGTTTCGAAATGAAAATGATTTAGAAGAAACCCTTCCTCGCTCTTCATCAAGATATGCAGATCTTCTTACAGGACTAGCAGACAGACAGATTAACAGATTTGGAAGGGACCTTGTAGGTCATCTAGTCCAACCCCCCGCCCAAGCAGGAGACCCTACAACATTTCTGACAGATGGCAGTCCAATCTCTTCTTGAAAGCTTCCAGTGATGAAGCTCCCACAACTTCTGAAGGCAAGATGTTCCATTGGTTGATTGCTCTCACTGTCAGAAAATTTCTCCTTATTTCCAGGTTGAATCTCTCCTTGATCAGTTTCCATCCATTATTCCTTGTCTGGCCTTCAGGTGCTTTTGAAAATAGCTTGACCCCCCTCCTTTCTGTGGCAGCCCCTCAGATATTGGAACACTGCTATCGTGCCTCCCCTGGTCCTTCTCTTCACTAGACTAGCCAGGCCCAGTTCCTGTAACCATTCTTCGTATGTTTTAGCCTCCAGTCCCCTAATCCCCTAAAACACTATATGAGATCCTGACAAAAATGATGATGGTGCTTTAAAAGTTGAAGTAACTTTAATCAATGGACTCCTTCAAGGAGCATTATCTTGTTTATATTTAGGATACTGGAAGGAAAAGCACAGAGGTGCTGCACTTACAGGAAAGTCAAAGCAGTTCTTCCGTATTAGTTTAAAACATGCACAGTCCTAGTACATATTCCTTTATACAGGTAGCCCTCAACTTAGACCATAACGGAACCTGTTAGATTATAATGGAGTCATAAATTGTAATGGTCATAAAACAGGTCAGTCACATGACCAACCCAATTTTACAACTTGTAGCTGTTGCTAAGCGAACACCACGGTCATTAAGCAGACTCATCATTTGCTCTGGTGTCATCATCAATTAACGACCCCAGAATCCCTTGTGGGGTGGAGTCTGGGCAACTGAATGGAGCTAGCAGAGTGTTTTAATAGCCGGATGCCCTTCCTGTCGCCAATGCGGAGATTTGTTCAGCAGATACTGTATATTCAGTGTGCCCAGAGAGAGGAATATCTGCCTCTACCTAGGATCGAACCCACAGCCTCCTGATTGTGAGGCGAAAGCTCCACCTCTAGGCCACCGCACCACTCTATTGTTTGCTCTGGTGTGATTTTGCCAAAACCGAAGTATATGCTGGTTTTTGGCAAAACTGTCATAAAACTTGGTCACATGACTGAAAGATGCTGCAAATGGCGATGTTGTTGAGCACCCAAAGGGCAGTCATGTGACCATAGAGGGTCACTTAGGATCAGGGATGGGTTCTAAATTTTTTTACTACCGGTTCTGTGGGCGTGGCTTATTTTGTGGGTGTGGCTTGGTGGTCAGGTGACCTGGTGGGCATGGCCAACTTGTAAAATGTGGTGAAACTCACTTAACAATGATCTTGCTTAGCAACCAAAATTTTAGGCTCAATTGTGGTCATAAGTTTTTCTTTCTTTCTTTCTTTCTTTCTTTCTTTCTTTCTTTCTTTCTTTCTTTCTTTCTTTCTTTCTTTCTTTCTTTCTTTCTTTCTTTCTTTCTCTTTCTTTCTTTCCTTCTTTCTTTTTCTTTTTCTTTCTTCCTTTCCTTTCCTTTCCTTTCCTTTCCTTTCCTTCCTTTCCTTTTGTTTCCTTTCCTTCTTCTCTTGCTTTTCCTTTCTTTTTGTTTGTT
>QLTV01002671.1:1223004-1235456 GCA_003457575.1 Thermophis baileyi
TGCGGGCGCGTCTGGAGCTGCTCGCCTGCAGCTGGGCCGGCGGCTTGTCCCTGCTGCCTCCGGGTGTGTTCTTTCTTTCTTTCTTTCTTTCTTGTCTCTCTCTCCCTTCCTCTTTCTTTCTTTCTTTCTTTCTTTCTCTTTCTCTCTTCTCAGTGGCGGAAGAAGAAGAAAGTGCTCTGGGACTGGGAGGGCAGGCGGCCTGGCAGTGGTGCGTCACCTGTCGTGTGCCGTCCTGGAGCGCCGTTGCCGCCGCCACCACCACCCCTCTCACCTTCCTGGCTTCGGCTCCAGGACCAGCAAAGAAGCACGGTTGAGCGTGGCCGGGGCATTAGTGTGGGAGCAGCGAGGAGTTCAGGGCAGGCGGCGGTTCATCTTCATGCGCGGAAGGCAGGTGAGGGGAGGGCAGGGGGTCCCCCACCCCCGGCGCCCCTCCTCCGCACAACCTGCTGCTGCCGAGTGGTCTCCTTCATGCCATCCACTTCGCTCATGGGGCGGATGGGCTGGAACTTCCGTGCTTCTTTGCTGGCGCGATTGAGGGGGGCCGGGGCCATTCCCCCCCCTCGCCCTGCCTGAACATACAGCCGCCACGCCCACCTCTCGCCTGTCGTGGCTGCAACGGTGGCGGCTTCGGGAGACGCAGGCTTGTCTGGAGCTGCTCCCCTGCAGCTGAGCCCGCGGCTTGTCCCTGCTGCCCCCGGGTGCGAGGGAGCAGGGCAGGTGAGAGGCGGGCGCGGCGGCTGTATGTTCGGGCAGGGCGAGTGGGGGAATGGCTCATCTGGAGCAGCTCCCTCGCACCTGCGTTCGCAGCAATCAAAAAATAGTTTCTGCGCATGCGCAGAAGCAAAAATTAGCAAAAAAAGAAAAAGCAAAAAAAATCCAAGATGGCGGTGCCCACGGTGACACCGACAGAACCGGCTCCGTGACATCATCGCCGAGTTACTAATGGTTCTAAAGAACCGGTTAGAACCGGTAGGAACCCACCTCTGCTTAGGTTGGAACTTAGGATTCAGATCATAAGTCTCCTTTTTCAGGTAGGTCACAAGTCGAGAACAACCTGTATAGTACAGGGGTGGGTTCCGGTTTTCTTTGCTGCCGGTTCGCTCAGGGACGCCTCGCGTGCGCGTGCGCATGTGCAGTACTCAAAAAAGGCTTCTTCACAAGCACAGAAGCAAAAAACAAGATGGCGCCACCAAGAGAATCGGCTCGGGGGCGTGGCAGGCCTGGGTCACTGCCAGTTCTAGCGACCCAGGCCGCCAAGTTACTACCGGTTCTATAGAACCGGTCCGAACCGGGAGGAACCCACCTCTGATATAGTATATGTATAAATATAGGGTGGGGGTTTTTTCTTTCCTTGGACATGCTTCTTTTGACATCATTTCACATTCGTTGGCAGATTACTTTGAACATATCAGAAAGGATGCAAAGAAAGTTTTTATAAGATTTATAGGAATTCACGATAATCCTTACAATTCTTGTCTGATGAACATTCTCAGACCACAGGGGAATCTACAAAGGGAAGATTAAAAAGGCCAGAGTGGTAACCACCATTGGAAGCTCTGATCCTTCCCGCCCCCCCACCCCCCATGAATTGTAAACATGGCACAAGGGGAAAAAATATTTCACTGTGTAGTCACAGTTGCCATCTTGACTTTTTTGACCCACCAAACCCCATCTCAGAATATTTCACACATTCACATCTAATGCAAATTCCTTTGGTTTGAATACAGGTAGTCCTCAACTTACAACAGTTCATTTTGCAACCGTTCAACAACACTGAAAAAAGTGACTTATGACCATTTTTCACACTTAGGACCATTGCAGCATTCCCATGGTCATGTGATTTACATTCAGAAGCTTAACAACTGGTTCATATTTATGACAGTCGCAGTTTCCCGGGGTCATGTGACCATCTTTTGCGACCTTCTGACAAGTAAAGTTGTTGTGTCCTAGCACGGCACGCCCTATGGAAAATGACACACACACACTGTTTGTCAATAAGATTCTTTAGTACTAATAAACTTCTTAGTCACTAGAGGTTAAAGTCATTAAACCATAAGAAAGTCCGTCGTGCCAAAAAGTCCGGTAGCACGCTGGCCAGAATGCAAACCCCCAAAGTAAACAGCCAATTAGTTCCTCTGTTATCAGTGCCTCACTGATGTTGGCAAAAAGCCCGGGATGAATTAAATTCAACAAAAGGAGAATCCAGAATTTCCTAGCCGTAGAAGTCCCAAGAACAGCAAGAATGTAAAACGTTGTTTCCAGCAGTCGGCTTCAGCGTGCTGAAGCCTTAAATAGCCTTAGTGCGTGGCCAATCAGCCTACAGAGGGCCGATGGTACCTCGCCACAACCGCCTCCTCGGCCTCCTCGCTCTCTGACTCGAGCGCCAGGTGCACGGGCCGATGGTACCGTGCCAGAACCGCCTCATCGTCCCCAGGATCCCTGAGCACCGGCACGGGACGCTGGCGGGCCACAACAAAAGTCAAGGGGAAAGCCAGATTCACTTAATAACCGGATTACTAATTTAACATCTGCAGTGATTCACTTAGCAAACATGGCAAGAAAAGTCATAAAATGGGACACTTAACAAATTTCTCTTTTAGCAATATAAATTCTGGGCTCAGTTGCGGTCATAAGTTGAGGGCTACCTTCTATACTAAGTTTGAATTGTTGATAAGGGTGTAAATATCTTAAGTTTTATAGTGGCAAGAATGTTTGATTAGCTAGAGGGCATTGCAAATTGTTCTTGTTCTTTTAGCTCAGATCCTACTTGAAAACATTTGCCAAAAAGAAGATCAAACTTGACCTCTCTAAAGCATCAACCACTTGGCATTTTTCCAGAGTTATGCAGATGCTGCGTAGTGCCAAGAAGAAAGATATCCTTCTACTACTGAAGAAAGCTCCAGAGAGTATGTTGTAAGTAAAGGGAAATTATTACTCCTATTATGATTTGTTGCACAGTCGGCCAGATATTTAGACTGGATTTGGCATTTTTATTCACCTAACCTGCCCATGGACCTGGGATAATTAGATGTTCTTGTTTGATGGAGTTACAGCTATCTTTGCAGGATGTAAGCTGTTCCAAGTAACTTTTTTTTTTTTTTGGTGGTGATTTTGCCAATGCTGTATTATTATTTTTACTTTCCCGAGGATATCTAAAGTACTGCTATTCCTTTTTACAGAAATGTAAAGCAAGGGCTAATTAATTAGTTTAGGAAATGAATGTGTGGCATTGTACTTATCCAGGGTACTTGCAGGGAAGTATCAAAAAAGTCAAGGCCACAAGCATGTAATCAAAGTCCCACCCACTTTTCATGTGTGTGCAATGAGACTTTGATGGTATACCTTTGGCTGCCATCGTAATTCTTTTATCACCCTGCAGAGACCCCTGAACTTAATAATCCCAAACTTAACTAATTCTGCAGACACCCTGAACTTAATCATTCTGTCCAGGCTATCTCAACATTTAACAATTTTGCCTTTTCCCATTTTTAGACCCTTCTACATTGAAGCTGCAATAGCTGCCCATTCAACACCTTCCTTAGTAGCAGTGACTGAATTTATGGATTTCCAGGGCAGAAAGCAAATGTCCTTGCTGGAAAACTTCCTCTATGCTGCAGCTTTGTCTCCTCGTCCTTCCAAGGAACTTTTCAGTCTGGTGCTTGTAAGTCCAAGTCATTTCTGCTATTCGCTCTACTGCTCTTTCCATATCTTAATGTTTCAATATTGCTTTTATCTCCTTTTACTTTTAAGTGTGTGAATGAAAATGGATGGATGGATGGATGGATGGATGGATGGATGGATGGATGGATGGATGGATGCATGGATGCATGCATGCATGCGTGCATGCATGGATGGATGCATGGATGCATGGATCTAGGTAAAGATTTTGATACAGCTGTGAGATGCCCAAGTTACACAGCAACAATGATATTAAGCAGCACCATAGAAGAATGGAATACAGATTTGATCAAAATGTTGAATTTGACAAAAATAGAACACCACAATGATTTTTCTATGGTCGTCTCATATATTCACCCATGCTTTGTATTCAGTGCTTGGTGACCTTTTGATGAATATTTGAGCTGTCTGCATTGAAAGAAAATAATTCCATGGCAAAGAGCTTAATGAGATTAATAAAACAAGTAAAAACTTCACTGCACAAATTATATTACAATATCTCTGACAAGCAGCGATCCAGCTCCCTGTCTCTGAAGGGAAGCTATTGCACTGAAAAAAATGGTTCTTATGATTAGGTTCAGCAATTGGTTCCAGTTGGTCCATTCAAAAAAACAAATCTGCTCCATCTTTTACAATTCAGTCTTCATGTAGCAATAGCAATAGCACTTAGACTTATATACCGTTTTACAGTGCTTTACAGCCCTCTCTAAGCAATTTACACAGTCAGCATATTACCCCCAACAATTGGGGTCCTCATTTTACCCACCTCGAAAGGATGGCAGGCTGAGTCAACCTTGAGCCTGGTGAGATTTGAACTGCCAAATTGCGGTCAGCCGGCAGTCAGCAGAAGTAGCCTGCAGTACTGCACTCTAACCACTGCGCCACCGCGGCTTGTATAGTACTAGATTATTTGCTATCCTTCTGTTAATGTTCTCCAGACCAAACACATCTAACTCATCAGATATCATTTTTACATCTCACATCATCCTGATCACCATGCCCTGGATATTGTCCACTATGTCAGTCTTCAATCTGAAACAGGGGTCCCCAACCCCCCCAGGTTGCAGACCGGTACTGATCCGTGGCCCATTAGGAACCGGGCCGCACGAGTGAAGCTTCATCTGCACATACGAGATCACATACACACCGGTCTGTGGAAAAATTGTTTTTTACAGAACCAGTCCCTGGTGCCCAAAAGGTTGGGGACCACTGATCTGAAATATAGTGTCTAGCACAGATCCGTATTATAATCCAGACAAACACTTCTTGAATTTCATGTTGTTAGTTTCCTCCCAGTGTTTTCAGCTTGCCAAATTCATTACAAATTTTCACTCAGTTTTTATAATAATGGGTGCACTTTCAAGTTCCATGGCATATGCAATCTTTCCACACTTTCATCCAAATCATATACTATATAAAGTGGCCCCCAAGCTCTGGTTTCATGGAAGACAATTTTCCCACAGCGTGGTGGGTGGGTGGGTGGGTGTGATGACAGCAAGAGTCATCACTCTTGCTGTACAGGAGCCGTGGTGGCGCAGTGGTTAGAATGCAGTACTGCAGGCTAATTATGCTGACTGCCAGCAGTTCAATTCTCACCAGGCTCAAGGTTGACTCAGCCTTGAGGAGGAGCATGCGATCTAGATTCCACACATGTGCAGTTTACAGTAGGGTTTGCTCTTCCGCCGCTCACCTCCACCTGTGCTGCCCAGTTCTTAACAAGCCAAGGTCCGGTACTGGTCTGTGGCCTGGGAATTGGGGACCACTGCTGTATAAAACTGTTGAATAAAGAAAAGAGATGGATAAAATAAATGAGTATTTGAAGGGGGGAAGTATGCCACCACTAGATGAGGAAGATAAAACAATGTTGAACAGAGAAATAACATTGACAGAATAAAAAGATGTAATTAAAAAACAAAAGAACAACAAAAATAATGGACCAGCCATGATCGTGAAAGAAGGTACCGATGCAAACCAAGTACATAACTATAGGCCAATTTCATTGTTGAACGCCGACTACAAAATTTTTATGAATAATATGGCAGGAAGGATAAAAAGAATATTAAACAAAATTATACATTCTGATCAAAACGGCTTTCTTCCAACAAGACAGATTAGAACCAACATAAGAGTAGTATTGAACATGTTAGAATACCATGAAGCGCATCCAGAAAAGCAAGCAGCACTTGTTTTCCTGGATGCACAAAAGGCGTTCGACAACGTAAATTGGCAATACATGATTCGGCAAAACAAAGAAATGAAATTTGGAGAAAAATTTGAACAGATGATTGAAACAATATATTCTTCCCAGAAAGCCAATGTAATAATAAATGGTGATATTACAAGGCCATTTCAAATAATGAAAGGAGTTCGACAGGGATGCTCACTGTCACCTCTACTTTTTATTTTTATTTACCCTTAGAATCATTATTAAATAAAATTAGATCAAATCCAGCCATTAAAGGAACCAAAATCAGAAAAGAAGAATATAAAATACAGACGTTCGCTGATGACCTAGTATTCTTTTTGGAAGACCCACAGGAGACAGGACCGATCTTAATAAGGGAAATAGAACTATATGGGGAGGTGGCGGGCCTTAGAATTAATAAACAAAAAACCAAATTATTAGTTAAAAATATGACATTAAAACAGAAAAAAGATTTAGAAGAAGAATTGGGACTACAAATTACAAAAAAAATTAAATATTTAGGGGTTAATCTAACAGCTAGATGCTCCTCAATTAAGGAAGATAATTATTTGAAATTAGTGCAACAAAGAAAAATAGACCTGGAGAGGTGGGGGAAGTTGCAACTATCTTTACTAGGTCGAACAGCAACTATTAAGATGAACATCCTACCAAAATTACTTTATTTTTTCCAGACCATACCTATAAAATTGGACAATTTTTTTTATTGATTTGAACAAAATGACTTCGAAATTTATATAGCAAGGTAAAAAGCTGAGAATAAAATTAATAGATTTACAAGACAGTAGAGATACAGTAGAGGTGGCTTTGGGCTTCCAGATTGGAGACTCTACTACAAAGCAGCATCATTAGTATGGCTTAGAGACTGGGTTAATTTGAGAAATAAAAGGATACTAACATTGGAAGGCCACGACTTACAAAAAGGATGACACACATTCCTGTGGGACAAAGATAATAAATCACAAAAATAGACACAAGATAAGAGATTCACTGATGCAAATATGGCAGGAGACGGAAAAAAAAACATTATTTGAAAATCCCTAACTGGCTGTCCACTATGGAGGCGATGATCCACCCAAACATGATAGACATGTGTTTAGGATATTTTAGATGGATATGGGAAATTAAAAAGTAGACAGGAGCTTGAGGAACAGGGCATAATTATAGATTGGTGGCCATACCTTCAACTCCAATCAAGATATAAGAGAGATAGTGATGAATTCAGAATTGAGATAGAGATGCAACAATTGGATAAACTTTTGACAGGCCCAGAAGAAAAAATGATTACCAAAATATATAACTATTTATTACAATTCGACAGAGCTGAAGATATAGTAAAGGGGACGATGATAGCCTGGGCGAAAAACATGGGACATAATATTCATTTGGCTGACTGGGAACAAATTTGGAATAGAAATTATAAAATCACAAAATCGGTATCCTATAAAGAAAACCACTATGAAATGTTCTATCGCTGGCATCTGGCCCCCTCAAGACTAGCGAAGATATACCCAAATTTAAATTCGCTTTGTTGGAAGTGCAAAAAAGAGCAAGGTACCTTCTTTCACATGTGGTGGTTGTGTCCGGAAGCGAAGAAATACTGGAAAAGGATACATAGTTGGCTACAAGAAGTAGTAGGGTCACCAGTAGAATTCACCCCAGAAATCTTTTTGTTAAGGATATTTAAAAGACAATATGATAAAAACTCCAAGTATTTGATCTTACATATCACAACTGCAGCTAGAATTGCCTATGCACAATGTTGGAGAAACTCAAACACACCCACCGAGAGTCTGATAATTAAAAAAAATTTGAGTGTGCGGAGATGGACAAATTAACAATAGAACTTAAGGACAAAAAAGATTCAGATTATTATGTAATATGGGAAAAGTGGTATGATTGGATTGACGACAGAAGGATGAAGAGAAAGTGTACGAAGAAGATGTAAAATTAGAAAATATTGTAAGATAATGTACAAAATGTATCAACAAAAAAAGTAATGTATGTAAAAGGCTGTAGATCTGCTTAAGAAACTATTGTGATATATAGAAAGAGAAAAATGTAATAAAGACATTTAAATAAAACTGTTGAATAGAACGGTTACTGTGTGGTCCACCTGAGATCTCCTGCCAGGTTGATCCTGAGTTATTTATGAGTGCCTGTTGCCATAAAAGAGTCTTTCCGGACTATAAATACTCCTTTGAGCTCTTGGCAACTCCATGGATACATCCATGTAGTTTTCTTAGCAGCAAGTCTTGCCTGCTCTATTCTGGGATGTTTCTTTGACTTCTCAATAGTCCCTACAGCCTTTAAATGTTCTGGGGGTCTACCATCCAAGTACTAATCAGGTTCAACTGTGCTTAGCAGTTGGGAATCAAGTCAATAGCAATAGCAATAGCACTTAGACTTATATACCGCTTTACAGTGCTTTACTGCCCTCTCTAAGCGGTTCACAGAGTCAGCATATTGCCCCCAACAATCTGGGTCCTCATTTTACCCACCTTGGAAGGATGGAAGGCTGAGTCAACCTGAGTCAAGATTAGCAAGATGTTGCCAACTTGGGCATCTCTCCTTCTGGAAATTGAAGTTCACACTACTGGAGGGCATGCGGATTGGAGAATTTTGATACAGCAAGTATCATCATCTCAATCAAATGCTGAGTGCAAAAAACAACAACAACCCACTCTAAAATTCTTCACTCCATTCAAGATGACAATCCTCTTTAATACACCCTTGAATGAAGAGACATCCGCTGCCATATCCCTCCTCTCTCTTTCTTATAGGACAGACTAAACAACAAAAACCTAAATAAAGCCACTTGGGAAACAGGAAACATGATCATTGGCAGTCTCGTGGGCAAATTGTGTCAGATGAATCAATGTGACTTAGAGGTGAGTTGATACAGTATTCTTCTCCTTTCCACTTTGGATTGCCAATTTGAGTTTTGACTAATGTCGCTCCTTTTGGTTTGTTCTTTCCATCTCTCAAATAAACTAGGAAGTCAGCCTTGCAAAGGAAGCCATCCTGAAAAAACTTCATGGCTCCAAGACAAACTCAGGGAAGATGATGCACTTGTCGTCTCTGAAAAGCACTCTGCTCCCAGAATTCATCTCCACCTTCTTGTATTATGCAGAGGAAGGCTCATCCACCATCTCAGCTGCAGCGGTGACAGCTCTAAAGAGATTCAGTACAGAGCACATCACAAGCACGGTAAGGGATGTCCTGTTGCTAAAATAAATCTTGCTAAGAATTAATCTTTAAAACCAATGCTTTAATGAAACATTGCTGCTATTCTCTGCCAGGAAGTCCAGAAGCTATATACAATAATTTGATTGTTTCTTGATTTGCATCAGAAATTAATTCCACCATTTCCACAGTACCTTCCATCTATGATGCTTACTGACTGGACTTCTGACTGTTTCTCCTACTGGTTGAATCTAGAGACAGGTTACAATAGATCAGCTTCCAGCTGCTAGTTGGGGTTATTAGAACTGCACTGCCACAGATTTAAAGAGTTTCAGATTTTGAATAGTGGACTTAAATGACAGTGTTATTGTTCTGAATAAAGTATTTGACATAGTCTTCTTCAGACATTAAAACTTCAGAAAATAGGTTTGCTAGAAATGAATAATGCATGGCCTTCGTTGTGCTATTAACTGCATTTGAATCAGTCATAGGACTGTTTTGTTTTTCTTTTTACAACCCTGTAATCCCTTGATTCGGGGTGGGGTCAGGGCAACTGGGTGGAACTGAGCATTTACTGGCCGGATGCCCTTCCTGATACCTACACGGAGTTCACAGCAGATATTTTCTCTTTGCGTCCTGAGAGAGAAACATATACCGCTACCTAGGATCCAACTCTCAACCTTCTGAGTGGCAGGCGAGCATCTTCACCATTAGGCCACCATGCCACTCAGTCATAGGACTGTTGATGTAGGGGAAGTAGGAGGTAGGATGATTAGATATATATATGTACTTTGATTGAACCAAACCAAAAAAGGGATTTTAAAATATCTAATGATTAAATAATGCTCCCATTATCCCTTGCCCTTTGCCATGCCGCGTAGATCTGGTAGAAAATGGAGTTTAACAATATCTTGAGATATAGAAAACTAGCATGTCAAGGATTTAAGCTCATTTGAATGGAAGAAAAGTTGCCATTCAAATCAAGTTATTGTCATTGCACTAAAAACAACTATGGTTTGTCTCTGCTTTCTGGCACCAGGTTAAAATGGCAATGAGACGCATTTTCCATCAAGTTAAGAGAAAGTATCAAAAAAATTCAAGGTTGGCAGCTGCAGAAATTCTCTTGGATAACAGTCCCTCACACGCGGACTTCATCAATATCCTGTTGGCCAGCAGAGAACTTTCACCAGAAATGCAAAGATTTATATTGTCCAAAATTCTAGGCATTATATCTTCTGATAACCATCCAACCAGGTAAACTATATACTGAATGTCATTACATAAAATTATATCTAATATTACCTCTCCATGACAACCAGTGTTATTTCTTTTCACCTTTTCCTTCAATCTCATAAATAAAACTCAATAAAACTTCTCATGGACAATTCTGCTGCTGAGATAAAAACTCATATGAATCAACTTTATGTTAGGCTATGTCAGTGATGGCGAATCTTTTTTCCCTTGGGTGCCGAAAGTGCGCGCGCGCGTGCCCACATCCATAATTCAATGCACCCCCTGCGCCTGCCCCCCCACACATGCCCGACCCCCCCCCTGTGCCCCATTTTGGGCCTAGCATGCCTCCCTGAAGCCTCCGGAGGCTGGAAACGGTCCATTTTCAGACTTACGGTAGGCCTGGTAGGCCCATTTTTCGCCCTCCCCAGGCTCCAGAGGCTTTCTTGGAGCCTGGGGAGGGTGAAAACGCCCCCCCAAGGCCCTCCGGAGGCCGGAAACGTCCCATTTCCCAACTTCCGGTGGGCCCGGTAGGCCCGTTTTTCGCCCTCCCCAGGCTCCAGAGGTTTTCCTGGAGTCTGGGGAGGGCAAAAATAGCCTTCCCCCCCCCGGGAGGCCGAAAACGCCCTCCCAGAGCCTCTGCGCGAGCCCTGTACTTACCTGGCATCCAAAACGGGCCACGTGGAGACTCCTGGGAGGGGAGGGGAGGGGTGGCTGGGCAGGGCCAGCCAAAAATCAGCTAGCCGGCGCGTGCATACGCACTGGAGCTGAGCTAGGGCAATGGCTCACGTGCCCGCAGATATGGCTCCGTGTGCCACCTGTGGCACGCGTACCATATGTTCGCCATCACGGGGCTATGTCTTTGATCAACTAGTCCAGTGGCATATTTTCTACATCATTGCTGACAACTATTCTTTGAGATGGTAGAAATATTTTCTATTATGGCTGCATTTTCTTAGAATTTGAGATTTAGACATGCAAAGCAAATATTCATTTAGAACTTGGGTTCTAAGGTTCTCTGATCTCTATTGAGACATTCTAGTCCTCAGCTTACAACCGTTCATTTAGTGACCATTTGAAGTTACAACAGCACTGAAAAAAGTGACTCGTGACTGTTTTTCACACGACCATTGCAGCATCCGCATGGTCATGTGATCAAAATCCAGACACTTGGCAACAGAGTCATATTTATGAGTGTTGCAGTGTCATGTGATCCCCTTTTGCGACCTTCTGACAAGCAAAGTCAATGGGGAAGCCAGATTCACTTAACAACCGTGTTACTAACTTAACAACTGCAGTGACAACAAATTTTGGCAAAATTTATTTATTTTATTTATTTATTTATTTTATTTGTCAAGCATATATAAGATTACAGAGAAAGTATAAACCTGATTGTGAATACATGAATGTATAAACATGGTTAGGAATACATGATATGGTTAGGAATACATGGGGACATTAGGACAGGGACGGTAGGCACATTGGTGCGCTTATGCACGCCCCTTACAGATCTCTTAGGAATGGGGTGAGGTCAACAGTAGATAGTCTAAGGTTAAAGTTTTGGGGGTTTGGGGAAGAAACCACAGAGTCCGGTAGTGCATTCCAGGCATTGACCACTCTGTTGCTGAAGTCGTATTTTCTGCAATCGAGTTTGGAGCGGTTTACCTTAAGTTTGTATCTATTGTGTGCTCGTGTATTGTTGCGGTTGAAGCTGAAGTAGTCATTGACAGGTAGGACATTGTGGCAGATAATTTTATGTGCTACACTTAGGTCAGACCGAAGGCGACGTAATTCTAAATTGTCTAAGCCCAAAATTTCAAGTCTGGTGGCATAACTTTTTTTTTTAACTTTAACTTTTATTTGCATTTCTATGCCTCCCAACTCCCTAGGGACTCTGGGCGGCTTACAGCAAATATGAAAACTTATTAAAATATAAAAAGCTTATTAAAAGATACATAATAAAAACATTTAAAAACAATTAAAAACCCATATACACCTTTTCATGGCCGGATCTCGCCAAATTGCAGAAGCGAGATCAACCGCCCCAAGCCTTCCGGAACAGCCAGGTCTTCACCGCTTTCCGGAAGGCCAACAGTGTGGGAGTAGTCCGGATCTCAGGAGGTAACTGGTTCCAGAGGGCCGGGGCAGCCACAGA